>PQWD01008209.1:54203-212922 GCA_019425675.1 Leucinodes orbonalis
GTTTTGGAGTGAAAATTCAACCTTAACGTGAGAACTGGATGAGAATCGCTAAGGAACTTGATGACTAGCAATAAATTGAGGATACTTATATTATACCCAGCAGTAGACTGCGAATGATTAAAGCCAGTACAACAAATAAATAAATATCCACCGACATTCACACAGCGCCATCTATTCTCAAACTAAGCGTTTAACCCACAGACATCCGAATATACAATTAGACTGGACAAGCCGCCAAGTTTATAGGCAGTCCCAGTGTCGCAATTTCTTTTCGGTTCTTACCTGTGAAAAGTTATTGTATTTCTTGGTAAATTTACTAATTCATTGCGATGATGGCATGTTACAATTGCACAGGATGGCATTTTGGAAAAAAACGATAGTTTCTTCTAATATTCGTGCGTCTTGACTCGTCTCACAGAGCGTAAACTGGCCAGCCAGTATATGCTCGTTGAGCTTACATTTGTCGCACTTTAAACGCGGCTTGCCCCATCTCCTGTATTGGGAAATCTATGGTTTAACCTGTAATAAGATACTAAACAACTATACTCTAATACATACATATTATTCATAGAAACGTCCCTACCAATACAAAAAGACATTTTCTTGCACACAAATGTTTGTACTGTCTGGTGATTGACCCCAGGACCCTTGGTGTAATTGCCGACATCTCGACGATTACAACAAATGGGTCGTCATAGGACGCTCTTAAAGTTTCATAAATACGATTATTCGTATTAGTGGTTGATACCGCCAGAGCAAGTTATATTTTGGGGTTTTCCAGGCTTGTACGCAGAAATAATGTAACTGGCCATAGTTTGTCAGATAACGGTTCGGCATTGAGTTAATGAAGTAGGTACACTCATGTTTGTTATTATTTTAAAGTTCATTTGTTTTTATGTATATCAATGCTAGGGTTCCCAGTATCATCATCAGTCTTTATCGTCGCGCCGCAAAGCAGAGGTCTTCTTCTATTCCAGCCGAGTTTGGATTGGGAGGCTCTGGTAACTTGCTAATAGACACTGGACGTCCACGGTCCGAAGCTGAGGCCTTTATCTGACAGTTGAGCGGCTGTAGTAGTAGTAATTATTTTATTTATTCCATATCGAAGCAATTTAGGGTGACGATAGGGGCATCAAAAACCAGGTTAGGAAAAATGCACAAACACGCACAGAAGTAGAAGTAAACAATAATTCGTTCTAGAAGAATCATCCATTAATAGACAAAATTGTGTTATAATTAAGAAAGCGTGATGAACCCCAATTACGTGATTCCAAATGTGCATTGTCAAAGTCCAAACAAATACAATGGCGCCCGCACAATTATTTCGCGGGCCACGAACAAAAGGAGGAGAAACCTCGCGAAAAAACAAGCTTTGTTATCGAAATTGGAAAACGAATATATCCGTAGGTACCTAAAAGAAATTCGGATCCTGTTGGGGGTGCATATTTTTTTTTCAATCTCATCGCGTACACAAAGGCACCCCTCCGCATATGAAACATTACCCCACAATACATCCAACGGAGCTATGTCCATCGGCACTCACATTTTTATAAACAGTTTTTTTTCGCGACAAAACGAGACGGATATACCGACTGCGGAACACGCTGTACGGATTACACGAGTGCGAGCGGGATGGAACGAAAGAAAAGTTTCGGCGCGATAAAGAAAGCCCAGGTATGGATAAGGGTGTGGAGGGAAGAAAAAGGGATACGACGTGGGTGGCCACCCTCCGGGGTGGGGTGATCGAGGTTCTCGCNTTATGCCACTAGATGGGGTAAAAGAGAGTTTTTTTTTATTGAATTTCGACGCCGAGTTTTAGCATAATGATGATGGATTGTGCTGTGGCTTTTTGCTGATAAGTTTTTTGGGGAATTTCCTCGGCGTGTAATGTGTTTTTGGAGTTTTCAAATTAGGTATAGAGACCGGCGATGTCAATTTTATTAGGACGCTGAGTGCCAAGTTTGTTTATCACGATATTATGACTTTAAGGGCAATTTTATTAGTAATATGATGTTTTTCGAAATGAGTTGAGTATGCCTAAGCGTATAGTGATATGCCTATGCCTCATAGGCACAATATGATACATAATCATTTCTATTTGAAGTTTCTCTATCTACGGCTACTTTAACGTTTGTAGTTTCTTCTAATAAGTTGAAATATTAAAATGTATTCAAATTAGAATCCTTCCCTAGTTTGACTTCGGGGTGTAATTAATTTTGATGACCCCATTTAATTTCAACCAAATTGATATTTAATTTATTAAGTTTTTAAGTTAATATACTTATGGTGAATCATTGCAGTTCACTTTTATTATTTATCAAAATTGAAATTGTATTTTGGCAACAATTTAACAACGGGCAATATTCGGTTTTACATTAGGAAATATTTCAAACCTTTATAAAAATGTAAACCTGCTTAGCCGTTATGATTTAAGGTTATACCTGAATTACAAGCTGCAAGGTACAGAGGTGAAGGGCAGACATGACATTGGTCACATTTTACCAATTGTACTGTTTATGTCTGCTTGATTGTTTACTTAAAACAAGTCCAGCAGTGGAGTATGAGTCTTATTGGGAATAATTAGAATTTGGTTTACATCTTATAGGTTATTATCCAGTTTGAAAAAAAAGCTTCAAACATTGTAGGGCTTGTACAATTTTATTTCTATAACCTGAGGAATTTCCATCTGAACTGCAGACTGACCTTCGTGGTCTTAAATTTCAACATTAAGTTTACTTCACCCTGTGATTCGGGAGTATTGGGTCCGAAGCCGCATATTTAAAGTGCGATTATTCCAGTTTAGTTAAAACATTGCTGCTAATTGTCCAGTAAGAAAGATGATTTCGCGTTTCGGAGGGCATGTTAAGTCGTTGATTCTTTTATAATTTTAAGACGGTAATCGTTACTAATAATCCGCATAGATGTTTTTGTTTTCTAATTTGAAAACAGTATATGTTTTAATTTTTTGATATGTTATATCATATTTTATTTTCTAATTTGAAAACATAAGTATATATTATTTATGTGTTCGGGATAATTTGGTATACGGGTCCGGAATTCAATACACGTGCAGTACATATATGTTCATGAACACCTCTTTGTATAAAATTATTCTGGCTGGTTTTTTTCTATAGAGTGATTACAAACTAAAATTCTCTATTTTATAAAAGTCTATATTTTATTTTTTTAATAAAATCATCAAATACGGAAATATAGACCTAACTCATAATATTTTTAATAGTTTTTTTTTATAATATTATTGGATAGAAATGAATGGAATGGAAATGGAATAAAACCAAAGTGTTCACCAAATTTTTGAAGTAAACTATTCTTATAATATGTTTTGAGTCCACCACCTATAGATTATGCAATCCGGCAATAATGCAGTGCAATGTTGATTGCAAGTGACTCTTACGTCACAACTCATGAAGTGCGTCACCACTTAACACTCGCGCGTTAATTAGCGTGGTTTCGAGTCCTGTTTTTCCATCTCTACCACTAATGACTCGAGCCTTTCGAGGTGTTCATTAATTTTTTTTTGACAACTCATTCGGTGTAATGTTTGGGACGTCGGCTATTTCACCAAGTGTTCCGAGTTCGATCCCCAGACAGTACAAACATTTGTGTTCATGAATATGTCTGTTTGTATTGGTCTGGGTGTTTTATATGTATAATATGTATTTTTTTTACAAAAAATACTGAATAAGTATGTTTATCCGTTATTTAGTATCCAAATTACAGGCTAGTGCTTAGTTTGGGGCTAAATGGGGCTGTGTAAATATCAGTGGATATTTATATATTAATTTGTCGAAATAACCACGGAAACACCTACGAGTAAAACGTTTGCACTTCCATAAAAGCGATAACTGTCTGTAACTGACTTATAACTCTAATTTATAAATTTCTTAGCCTGGAATAAAAACAGGCTAAAAATAAAAATCTTCTAATGTTTTTCTTATACGAACATCCAATAAGACCGTTAAGGCCCTAATATTTCCCATCGGCAAACAACTCAACCTTTCACAAATATCCAATTCGGGCCCCGTATAAGCAATAAATAAGAGGAAAAGGCTTTCCAGACGGTGGCTGGGGAGGGAAAGGAAAAACGGCAAAAAAAGGAAAAAAGGCAACGGATCGAAGTCTTTCGTCCGTCGGATCCAATAATCCGGCCGTCTGTCCGCGCCTAATGTGATCGTAGTCTAATGAAAAACGCTACGGCATTATCTATAGTCCGCACTTCACGAAGTTTATATTTATATTAATCCTACTTAGTTTAAATAAATATCCACTGACAGGGAAGCCTGTATTACGGGTACTAAACAAGTGTTGAACATGTTTATATGTATTTTTTGTAAATACATACATATTATACATAGACAACACCCAGACTAATACAAACAGACATGCTTAAGCACACAAATGTCAGTGGGTACCGCCCGGGGATCGAACCCTTGGTGCAGCATTTTAGTATAAAGAAATATCCACTGACATTCAATACAAAATGCTCCAGTAGGACCTAATGGGTCTCACAATATAAACTTGTTAGTAAATATAAAAAAATATTTTATTGAATCACGTATTTATTGAAATACACCAGAATTAACTATCATAATTGTTCAAATTAATATAAATTTGAGCGCTGAGTCTTGTACTTTATGAGATCAGATATTTTCAAAGATTATATTTTACTATGGAAACTGTCGCATTTTTTTTTGCAACTTGGAGTTCCGTAGAATAGGTTTACCTATAGATACAGGTCCGAGCTTCACGAATGTTAAAAAGTAATCGTGAAATGGGTTTATGTTGGTAACGAAATCAACATAAATTTAAAAAGCAAGAATAAACTAACAACAGTATGAATACAATAAACATTTTATTTGTGATAGACAGGGTCCCCACCACAGATTTCCCAATACAGGAGATGGGGCAAGCCGCGTTTAAAGTGCGACAACTGTAAGCTCAACGAGCATACACTAGCTACCAGTTTACGCTCTGTGAGACGAGTCAAGACGCACGAATATTAGAAGAAATTACCGTTTTTTTTCCAAAATGCCATCCTGTGCAATTGTAACATGCCATCATCGCAATGAATCAGTAAATTTACCAAGAAATATAATAACTTTTCACAGGTAAGAACCGAAAAGAAATTGCGACACTGGGACTGCCTATAGACTTGGCGGCTTGTCCAGTCTAATGTATATTCTGATGTCTGTGGTCCCCACCCTCTGTACTTTACAAGTATATTATCTTACTTTACTTAGTTTTAAATATATAACTTAAGTTGTAAAAAAGTATAGATCTGTGATATGCTCACAAAACAATAAAAAAAAGTGTACCTAATGCAGTGACAACACACATACACATATTTTAAATGAACGTACATTTACCTAAACAAAAGAGTACAAACTGTACTCTCTTCGGCGGTTCGTTTTTGAGGCACGGATGGCGTATCTACCTTATACAGAATATCATTGATATAACTAACATTGAGTTTGAAAATACGTATACAGAATGTAGTTTTGTTCATATATACCACAGATTAAATAATATGATATATACATATCAAAAATACCTGTACGTAAAACACAGGATATTTATTAAGCCATTGAACGCCAGGAATTTACAATAGATAATATATATTGTTTCTGACTCTGACAATGGATTTCAATAATCATTAATAAAATTTTATTAACAATTAACCCTTTGACCGCCAATGACGCCTTAAGTCGCCAGACACAATATATTTTCTATATAAATGTATTTAACAAAAAAAAATGAATATAAGTATGTTTATCCGTTGTTTAGTACCCATAATACAGGCTTCACGCTTAACTTGGGGCTAGATGGCGCTGTGTGAATGTCAGTGGACATTTATTTATTTATTGTGTCTGGATTCCCGGTGTTCAATGGGTTAAGGATTAATTCCATATTCATTACCATGATGGTGATCTCAGGTGGACAGTCTTCTGCTGCTAGGTTTCCTTCAATGATAAAGTATTTTACATGTTAATTGTTCAGCATAACCTGCTATAGATCACCAGGCATTTATGGCTGATACTCGGGTCATAAAGACACGGATTACTTCCTTAGACCATGTAGGGTTTTTCCCTCGAGGATATAATTTCTAAGATCGTGTATCGCATTAAGATCAATCATTCGTCTGTCATCGTTCATCGTTTTGTCCTAATCTGACCATTTCCAGTTTAGATAAAGGTCTAGTTGATAGCTGAGTTCTGTTACATTAATTTGATTAAATACTTAACTATATAATAATATTATCAGTTATGAACCACAACAAACAGAATAACAGTTGCAAAAAAATCCAATAAGAAAGTGACCTTGAAACTTGCGAAATATAAACAAGCTGAACTTGACGCTACTCTTTTATTTCATTTCATTAGAATCTGCTTTCTTAAGAAAACTTCTTCATTCAACTTCAGCTGGGTGTTTCTGTCTCTCTTCTGCCTTATGAAGATCAAGGTGTCAAGTTTGCCGTCCTACTCTAGCTACGTTCAAGAAGCAGTGACGTCATTACGAGTTTGCCTCCCCGATTCACTCATTAAATAAACAAGGCATTGCGTGTGGCTTTTCGCGGCATGGCTAAGGTTCGATTGCATTCTTTATGATTTTTTTCCATCTGATATAATTACTGTACATAAACATAAATAGTCAACTACAGAGTATTTTATTTATCAAAGCAAACAATTATTTAGTGTTTACGTTAATCTGTAGTACGTACTCAACATTATTCTATAGAAGGTATTACTTATAATAATTAAAGCAAAATTAATACCCATAAGTAAGTACATTACTTGTAGGTATTCATTTTCTTACTTGTCGGTATTAATTTTACTTCAATAAGACTTGCATTTAATTAAGGAATAAAAATAATTGAGGTAAATCATGTACCTAGAATATAAAAAAAGAAGGAAAGAAAAACCATTCATTGAGCTTTGCCAAAAATACAATTAATTATGCTAGGAAAAATAGATATACCTAATAATAATATTTCTTAAATATAATACTAAAACATTACAAAATGTCAAAGGGTGCCATTTCAGCTTAAGATGCTTAACAAAAGCGCCGATTTTCTGCCAGTGAATAAATGATGTCACACACAAATATTAAATATTAAAATCATTTTAAAAAGTAATCAATGTAATGAAAATTACTAAATAACTTATTATTATACTAATGGATACATCATTGTAATATTAAAATATTACAAATGTATTATTTTACAGTAATTTCGTATTGACGTATAATCTCTTGAAAAGACAATGACACTAAAAATTTATTCATACTCATTTGTTTTATCTGTAACTTTTCTATAACCAAAGTAGTATCTACGGTGCGAGGCACACGACGCTCGTTTTAATTCGTACCCCGACCCCGACTGTTCTTCATTATCTTATTACTTAGCCAACTTCGTGAACGCTGACCAAATCGGCTTAATACTTTAAAATAATTATGACAATATTAAATTGTCTTAAATTATACGAAAGCCAGTTCAGGAGTCTTATATCAGGACTCTAGGATATCGTGTCTTGCGATATTATTTAGAAATATGACATAGATGTACTGCTAATATACTAAAATAGTACTATATTTTTAGTTTGTTAATAATAATCAAATTTTGATAAGGGAATACCGCACGAAGCTGAGTACTGGTCTTTTCTCAGTAGAAAACAGCAGCTCGAAACAGCGGTAGACAAAAATTTGTTTTTTCAATGTGAAGAAAAATATGTACTATATCTATAAATGAATCTATCATACAACGCCGTTGCGTTGGTTGCACGACCCCAACCATCTCGTATCATTTGAACAAAGATAAACTTGTGTCGACCATTACACCACATTGGTCGTCAGATTATACCAAAATATACAATATAAGATGTCTAAATTGTATGACCTAACAATTTTTATGATAGTTCTACCTTATTTGATTTTTAATTTAAATAAGCCAAGTATCAAGATGACTTATTCCCAGTATGAATCTTAAGACGGCGCGACGCGGGTTGTTCTAAGTGCAGTCGCTAATGGCTTCACCTTGACCAGCCCTGAACCGGCGACCCAGTTCCATTCACCCGGTGCCCTGACATAGAGCGGGACTTGATTCCATTCACGTGGACTTTTTAATTTTAAGAGACTTTCTTAAGTTAGGTTTTATACCCAGCGATTTGTATTTGGTCTGCGCGAATTACCGCCCATCTTAGAGTATCAATAAATATTTACTCTAAGCCGCCCATTATTTTTGAGTAGGAAGGTCTATATCCTAATGTTTTAATCACTGTCTTGATAATTAATAAATAAATAGCTACTGACATTCACACTGGGCCATCAAGCCCCAAACTAAGCATAAGCCTGCATTTTTTTTTGTAAATTCCTATATATTATACGTAGAAAACGCCCAGACCAATACAAACAGACATGTTCATGCAAACAAATGTTTGTACTGCCTGGAAATCGAACTCGGAATATTTGGTGTAAGAGCCGACGTCTCAACCATTATACTAGCAGATGGGTCATCGATCCATTCATCCATTGATTATTATCATGTCTAATAAGTACGTATAATTTCTATTCATTTATGAGCTCGGAGGAACAAGACTTTATGAGGTACGATAATACTGTGAACAAATTGATATCTTCCACTTATCAAAATGTGTACAAATCTTATTTATAGTACATTTGTTTATAGACTTCTAATGCGGTAGCTTGCACAGAGATTATGAGTAGGGTATGCAAAGTGCGTGACAGTAATCGGGAAAACAATAAATAATTTTCATTTTTGTCAAACTGAGTGCTGTTGATGACAGCAGATCGTAAATTGTTTCAAATCTGTAGAGGAAAATGGGCGAGTAAGAGGGAATCATTTAATATGTTGGCTATTTTCCGGGTCGTCTGGACTCAGGGTATAACACTGCTTATTTGCATATATGGAGTGCACGCCAATGCTTATATGCAACATTTATATACATAACTGTATCCGTGGCCTAGTGAGGAAAGCATTAATGCTTTAAATGTATAATGATTCTGCAATTTTTGTCTTTAACTTTAGTTCTCTTTAAAATTCTTAATTTTCATTACGAAATATTTTAAACATTCCATCACAACAATCCGGATTCAAATTGAAGCTTATACGCATTTCCATAAATCTCAAAATGGCAGCAAAAAGCTTGCGATCATAGTGGCATAGGACAACCGGTGAAATCAAAGGGGTGAACCCATCGGCGCGCGTTTGATCTCGCCGCCGGCAACAGCTTTGATGTGACCGCGGCAACAGTGCTGCCGTTTTTCTGGCCCAATTAATGTTGGAACCTCGTTTGTCTATATTCTGAGGGTATTTAGCTGTAATGAAGTTAAGAAGAACAGGAGTGTTATGCACTTTTGTGTTTCGGCACTGTAGCTAATGAAATTACCGGGTATAAGAGTTAACATCTGTTATCTGGGGTGACTGTGCGCACAGCGGATTGATGCGGAGGATAATAAATTTCTATCAGGTGTTGGTCTTAATCAATGCCGCTCTGTCATGGTTAGGCGTATCACTTACCTGAGTGAGTGTCCTGACCGTCCTGAACGCTTATAACATTAAATTAATCTTTAAAATAAACCTTTGAATAGTCAAAATTATGTAATTTTTAAAACCTAAATCACCTAAGTAGTCAAAGAATTGGAACGAGTATTTACAGAAAAGAATGCAATACTTAAGAATTAATCTTTCTAGAATTATCCAGAACAGCCGACAATATAAATGGTTCCTGTGAAATTGTTATGCTTTATTTTACCAGAAACTTCATAATTCAAACTATAGCCATATTTACTATCTGTACACAGGAAACAAACAATAAATTAAACAAAACAAAACAATTGAATAAACAATGCATACGTTCGTAGGAGCGGATCTTATTTGCGACGCTTTGCTCGAAGGAAACATTAAAATACGGGGGCAACATGTTTCTGTTATAAGAAGAAAAAAATATTAAGGCCAAGCCTCCAATATATTTTAACAAACGTCGAGCTGAGAAAAATATAAGTCAGCAAACAATTTCCTTTTTTGGGATGACACCATAATAACACACCATAACCAAAAAAAATCATAAATTGCATCAATATAACGCGAACATGAATAAAAAAGGAAAAAAGCAAGAAAATGTGGCGTTCACGTAACGGGAAAGAAGCGTAGGCCGACTCCAACAAGATGGAACGATGACTTGGTTAAGGTGGCGGGTTGGATGTCAACTGCTAGCAAATCATTAACCTACGGACAGCAGCGGACATATTAAGCTGTAATAGTGACGATAGACCAAATGTTATCATATTGACTTAATAGCTTTAAGTTAAGATCGAATTGGTTTTAGAAAATATTACACAGATTAGGCACTACACATGCTACCTAACTTCCAGTTATCTGGACAGAGAACATAAGTATGGTGCCTATGACCTAGACACGCGGTAGGTTAAGGAACAGAACTGGCAAGGAGCATTTTAGGGCCACATTTGGCCTTCAAAACAAAAAAAACACAATAATTCTTTATAAAAGTCCAACTTGCTATCATTTACTACACGTCATCGGAAACCATGCCAGGATATGTTTTGAATTATTTCCGTACTGATTTATTTTTATATACACAAAAAAAACACAAAATAACTACAAAAAATATATTTTCTTACTTTTTTACCATTACTTAAGCTTCCCCTTAAGAGCCGCGTTATTCCTTTGCAGAAGAAAAATCCTCCCCGGATTAAAAAGGGACGCATTCGTGTGTGAACGCGACTGTATCTCTTAGCCGAAGGAACAAAGGACGGGGAAAACATTCGCCTTTGAACGTTGTGATCCACTGCCCAATGCTATATGGAGATATAAATATTTTTTAACATTATCATAATTTTTCTTGTCTACGGACTCACGGTTTGGCATCTATGTCTAATTGAGGCACTGATCTTGTACTGTGTGAACTGAATAAAATAAATGAATGTTAGATATATACTTATGGAGATATTCCAGAATTATGAACAGACGTGGATATTGCAAGTAATTTATTAATTTATATTGTTGAAATACTCACACGGATAATTATAAGGGCATTCACATACACTTCGTAGACAATGTAAACTGAACGATCGAATGCGATGCAATGCGATATATGCGAATACATAAAATAAGTTAGGTATGAGTTACGAAAAAATCTCTAATTTATTTAAAGTAAAGCAAGTCGTACTACGAGTACGTTGAGGTGCAAAAATTTTAAAAAGTGTGCATGATCGACATGGATGATTTTATGAAGATAACTTAGTAAATTATACAATTTGTAAAAAAATATGAATGTGGATTTATGTTACCATCTGATCATAAAATATAGCTATATACTATTATAGCTTTCAGTGTATAGCCGACCTAATGGTAGAGCATTTTTACGTATACGGATATCTTTGTTATTAATACCCCTCCTTTTATATCGGCATTGAGACGTTACTGTCTGAAATTCACCTACAATGTCCAATTTTATACTCGTGCACCCTTAGATAAGAAACTCTAAACAATACCTTTTTTGTAGGGCGGAGTCGTTTATTGACAGTCTAGATGTCGTTCTTAGGTGATTGACCCGGCTTTTGTACGATAAGAGTCGAGTCACTTTGGGTGGGTTTTAAACCATATGGCAATCTCTAGGGAGAAGAAAACCTTTTTAGTTAGTACCTTCACCTGGTAAGTGATACGCCTAACCATGACAGAGCGGCTTTATATAGCGGCGGTTATTGAGACCAAAGATAGACATTTATTATTCTCCATCAATGCCGCACTGCATCGTTACCGGAGACAACAGATGTAAGGTCTCTTATACTCGGTAATTTTACTAAATACAGGGCCCTCATCCCGAAATACAGAAGTGAAAAACACTTCTATTTCACGTGACGATAACAATCTCTGACGATTAATGATCTGGCACTGCGATGATACCTACCTAGACGACTTGTAACGAGTCTACCAAAAATTATGATTCTCGATAACGAAAATATGTAAGTTCCCTGGTTTTTATCTACTAGCAGTCATTAAATAAACTTCCCATGAACGGACTACTGCAAGGCACAAACTTTTCCTTCCTATACACCATGCCTACGGGAAGATATGCCTGATGGAAATACATTGCTTCTAACAACCACTAACCTGTGTTGACATAGAGGGATTTCAGATAATATTTTTGTAATTTCGATATTAGGATAATTTGTGGCAGTAATTAGAATTAGTATTGAACAAGAGAGGTTCTTAAAAGTATATTCTTTACCTTGGACACTTCCGGTTTATTAACTCTGCTGAAGTGGCATGGCAACGTTACCTTGCCACAGCGTGGTTATATGTTGATGAACTGATGACTCTTTTATATTTTAAAGGGGACAAAAGGAATTAGAATGCCTAGAGCAGGATGTCAACGCCCAAGATGGACATACAAGTAGTTTTCTGCCAATTTCAATATTAAGAAGGTACCTATTCGAATATCGTTTTGTCATTAAAAATAGATTAGTAATATAAATTTCTTTTCAATATCGTGTGAAGTTGTGTAAACAGTTCATACGTGTTTTGCTGAAGGATGGTATTATGTGATGAACAGGTACTTGTATATTTGTGTTTATTATTAGGTCGCTGAATTTGCTGCATGCAGGTAGCTCTATTTAGACGATGTTGGACGACATTAAAGGAGTCTAATAGTCAACAGTAGATTTCATATATAAATAGTAAAAAAATAAGGATCATTGTACTCATCATTATATTTACATCCCTGCAATAAAGAATCATAAGCATTGTTGATACAATTTTGAATAAAAAATATTTCATTTTTTCACCACAATTTAATCCCGAATCGTGAGTGATTTCCCAGGGGATGCTTAAGCTGTGGAGGAAAAGACCACGGGCGCTTATGTTGCCCGATTCCAACCACTAACCAAGCGAGTAGTAATTTATTTATAACCCTCCCAACGCCTACGTCGCATCTTAAGGTAAGACGCGAGTTTAGGGGTACGTAATCACCCCAAGCGTTCGATGCCATAAATTTGGCAAATGCGCTTCATAAATTTTGTCACCAACCTCCACACTAATGTACCGTAATGCGAAATGGAAAAATGTGCACCCATTTCTTTTATACGGTTGCCGGAATGAGATATCTTTCACGTCTAGTTTGCCGTTACGAGTTTTTTCCTATTGTGTTTATATAGCTACAATGACTTCAATTATAGAGAAACTTGCAGTTTATATTTAGATATTGCTTATATATCATCATCATCATCAGCCATTAAACGTCCCCACCGAGGGCACGAGCCTACCCGTAATTGCTTTATATAATTATTTGATTACACATGATTCTGTACTAAACACATTTTTTTTGAAAAGAGTGACTGCTAAGTTTCTTGTAGTTCTTCTCAATGGAAAACTACCTCCCAAACCAGTGGTAGCTTCATTTGACATTCATAAGTATTCTGTAAGGACCTAAACTGAATAAACATTTCTCATTTTCATGTTTTTCATTTTCATATAGATTTTCAACGACCAATGTGGTACTGTGATTCAAAAGTTGTATTATAAAAGAGTTACGGTTTCGATTCCTATGCAGTACAAAAATTTACGTCTATCATCAACGTATAAGTTATCATGTATGTTTAATATTGATCTGAATATATTATAATAATATAAAAATAAATATAAATACTCCAGTTTAGTGTCCAAGGTACAGCAACTCAAATTGGGGTTAGAAAGCCGATAGTCGATAGAAGTATTTATTTTATATGAACGACCCATGGCGTAATAGTGAGACATTGGCTACTACACCAAGGGTTCGACCGCTCGTGCAGTACAACATTTGTGTGCATTGAACATGTCTCTTTGTATTGGTCTTGGATTCATGTAACTTTTAAGAAAAAAATCCTCCTAGATCACCTATACCGATTAATAGAACTATACCAAAAAGAAAATACTTTATTACTCAGTAAACTTTGAAAGCTCTTTTTTAACTTATGGTACTAAAGAATATCCCAACCTTTTTAGCACAGGCAGGCAACAAACACTGTATTTAAAAATACCTCCCTCAGAGGAAAACGCCGGAAGTGAGCAACCGGAAGCCCTCCGCGGCCATAACCGGAACAGCCCGTCCGTACGGCGTAAGAACGTGTCGAATAAATCACTTTTATGTTCCTACCTACGGGGTGCTATATACCCCGCCCGGAAATTGTTGCGTGCGGCTAAAGAAACAACGGTTGGCTATTTCGTATAATTAATACTGGACATGAGCGGATCCGATTTTAATACTTTTATTTCATGAACGCAGGGCGTTATGTACCCGAGATTGCGTGAGGGTTAACCGTGATTTGATTCTAGTTTGAGGTAATTTATTGTTTTCGTAAGTTTATAGTTTGTGGTGATATTTATGTCGTTTTTATTACATTCATGGATTTATACATAATGTGTATGTACTGAGGTTAGAGCGTCGATGGCTCATTGGTGTGGACTGTCTTCCGATAGGGAGAGTGCAGGTTCGAATTCCGCCGCGTACCAATGTATTTTCGAATCTTCTGAATTATATGTATAGTTGTATGGTAGGATTCTTCTGAGTCCGAACCAGTGGTAGAATCAAATTTTACTTTCATAGTGTTCTTTATGGACCTAAATTGAATGTTTTGTTTGGATGTGTACGTTATTCTGCTGGAATAGTTAAAGGGCTTGACAGTGTTGTGAATAAAATAAAGATAAAAAAGAAAGATTACAAGACTTGGAATATGCGTCAATCTTTTTTTTACCCATCTTAAGTTAGTAGCCATTTTTACAATAATACTTGTGTTCTCTAAAAGCCTACACTGCAATTCCAAGCTTATTCGGCAAATATCTTAAATTTCACTTTGTATCTCCGCCTTCATCCCCGAACACAGTTTATATTTATATAATCTATTTATATCTCCATATTTTTATATATGAGCGTCGGTAGCTCAATGGTGTGGCTGAGGTTCAAATCCCGCCACGTACCAATGTGTTTTCGAACTTTCGAAATATATGTACGCTATCTTCTGTGAAGGAAAACATCGTCAGGAAACCTGCGCACGCCTGCGAAGAGATTCAAAGGTAGTGCAATCCGCACTGGGCCCGCGTGGACGACTAAGGCCTATACCCTCGTACGGGTAGGCTTGTGCCCTCGTTAGGGACGTTTAAAGAGCTGATAATGATGATCTTATATATGTCTGATATCTGGCCCAAAATGAAGGAGAACTATGTCCAGCAGTGGTTTTCAAAAGGTTGAAGAGAGAGCGGTAAAATTAGGTGTGGTTTAGGTACCTACCCACAAAGACAGCTTGTACTCGGTTTCCCTTAAGTTTTTTGTACAGAAAGAATTCTGCTTTGAATCTTGCAAATTCCTTACAATTCACAAGTCCCCTCCAACACACATCCTTCGGCGACAAACGACGCATTTCCAACCGATTAGTGGATAATCAGACGCAGACTAATCACTAATTACGTGACAGAAAGAGAAACTGAATGCAATCTTTAAGTAAATTGAGACAAAAAAGAAACCGCCTGGGGCAAGCGCGTTTTCAGGAGCTACGATGATTCGGAGTTGGCATTTTTTTACATATTCTGTATAAAAAAGTAACACGTAAATCTGCAGAAAAATAGCCGGTTTTAGTTAGGTAATTTTATCTTTACTACGAGTATACCTACCAAAGAGCCTACATTAGAGAATGTAGGAATAAATTTTTATTCGACATTTTCAAGTATATTGGTTTATGTTTTTACGTACTAGATACTATTTTTCGCGATTACAACTGAAACAAATACAGTTAAGATATTTTAAAAGATTTTGCATAGAATAGGTAGGTAGGCAAACATAAAGTCGCATCATCTAAGTGCCTACTTAAGCGATACTGCTGTTTATTGGCATTCGTAGACTTTACCAAGCCACAAAAGAATTGCCGAACTTTCAATAAGGTACTGGTGTAAAATACTGCTTTGAAGATATTTCGAGCGCTTGGTAATATCATTCAATCCGCGATAAACACTTTGAAAATTTTTTTTACACTGGTTTACTGTGATGCCACAGTCGAGTCGGCTTATTCGTGCTGAAGTGGAGCTCTCCCACACAAATATACACATGTCAGATTTAGGGAACCACTTCCGTAAAAAAATGTTAATGTAGAAAATAAAAACCAAAAAAATTAAAATTACCTAGTTGATTTCAAACTTATGCATGCTCAATCTTGATTTACACCAAAATACCACATCCATAATTTTCGTACGACGAAAGTCGTTAAAACTCTCCGGACGAAAGTACAAATGGAATTATTAAAGAGCGCCTGCAAGCAACCAAGTTATCTTAGCCACCTGTTGATGGCCTAATTAATTCAATTTACGCCATCTTTTTGTTTTGGAGTTCCACGACGTCTTAAACGGGAGGAAATTTCACACCTACAATTTTATGGTGTTTTAATCCAGTGTGTTGGCGGGAGCTTTCGATAAAAGCGTGTTTTTGTTTTTCTAGTAGAAGCTAACTACCTTCATAATTTAGGTATTTGGCTCCTATAATAAGTAATTACATTATCAGCCACACACCGTGTCCATTTCGAATTTCATACTAATTTCACGGAACTATAGTGCTACTTCTTAGCGTATCAATAACAAAACATAGTCACATAGAAGCTCAAAAGCTAGCAAAGCTGACAGCGTTGTCTGCTGTCGTCAGCTTGTACTGCTGGTGGATATGTGCCTTAACGACTCTGTATCGAGCTTAAAGTAAAACTCACCTTAAAGAACTTATTAATCAAATAACTGTCTAAGTGGATAGAGCGTTGAATTTAAATCGCTGCTAGATTCAGGCGTCTAAGGTTTGAATGCCACATTAGCACTGGAATATAGAAGTCACTCTGAGCGATTTACCAAGTTTGGTTAAGATACCTGACTATCTGAAAAAGAAAAGATGACTCCGCGCAGAAAGATGCTTACTATGAATAAATCAGAGTGTGTTTGAACAACCCTGAATCTAGAAATTACACTCAGAACACTTACACTTACAGTTTATTTGCTTTATCGTAAAAAATGTATGGCAATGGAAGCATGAATGAGGTTTAAGTAAAAATTTATTCAAATAAATTATTGCAATGCAAAGTGGAAAAACTGGGAAATAATTTGATTGTGAGACCCCATATATCTAAGGCGAAAAGGGAGACTTTATGTCCAGCAATGAACTGCGATAAGTTAAAGCGAACATACTGAACCCAAGTACGTCTCATCAGATCACCCTTGATAACCACACCGAGGATGATTGCAGTGTTTCCGTCGCAAGTATTTTATTTTGATACGTGTGTGGCATTATGCTGATTGGAGTTCATCACTGCATGTCGTTTAAACAACTTTAAAGACATTTTTACAAATGGTTTTACGCTACTTTTACATTTTTATGAATGTTATGCATTCATATAAATGTAAATTCATATATATGTTTGATGTCTTATTTTAAGAGTAGACAAACGTGCAAACAATACTATGGATATTATTTATGATGTAAATAATATGGATATTATTTTCCATACACATGCTTACTATAGAGAGTCGGTGGCTCAATGGTGTGGACTGTTGCCTTCCTACCGGGAGGGCGCAGGTTCAAATTCCGCCACGTGCCAATGTGATTACGAATTTTCGTAATTATATGTACGTTATCCGACGCTCTTACGGTGAAGGAAAACATCGTGAGGAAACCTGCGCACACCTGCGAACAGATTCATAGGTTGTGCGTGAAATCGGCCAATCCGCACTTAGCCCGCGCGGACGACTTAGCCTATACACCCTTTACGGGTAGGCCCGTGCCCCTCGGTGGGGACGTTTAATGAGCTGACGATGATGATGCTTACTATCAACTCCAAAAAAATGACTGCGTTGTTGATTTAGGTTTGAATGAGCAGGAAGGAAGTTTCTCCGGCAACCTCACTTACTTGTGTGTTTTCAGTAATGGCATACGGAAGCGGAATGGCTTCTTAAATTGGCTCAAGATAGCACAACGTTCTGTGGAGAGCCCTATGTTTAATTATTTATTTAAAAAGCTACACCAATGATAGGTTATAATGTTAGGTGTTTACGCGCTAAGATCCGGAAAGGATATCCGTAGCAGAACTACAGTGACCGACATAGCCCACAGGATAAACAAGTTGAAGCGGCAGTGGGCAGGGCACATAGTGCGTAGAACCGATGGCCGATGGGGCGACAGGTTCTCGAGTGGCGTCCACGTAACGGAAAACTAAGCGTAGGACGACCCCCAACCAATGAACTGATGGCCTGGTTAAGGTGGCGGTAGCAGATGGATGTCATTACTAGGGATTGGTTCGCGTGGAAAACATGAGGGCAGGCCTTGTTCAGAAGTGGACATTTTAAGCTGTAATGATAATGATGATGAATATGAAAAAACCTTTAAATAATCTCGAAAGCAGTTGAATGCAAAACAAATGATAACAAGTAAAAGGACGTCCAATTAAAAAAACTCCGATGAAGTTATTAGCGTAATTTTGCACTTGCCTTCGCTGACCCTAACCTTAAGGTTAAGGCACAAATTCGAACAGCACTGTATACACGTGAATCGATAAACAACATCAGCACATTATAATTACGATAATTACCTAAAGTAACACACGTTGTTTCTTTACCAAAAACTTTCTTTGTCAAGACGCACACACTACGCGCAGGTGTTGACCATTAAAAACTGTTTATAACCACTGTCCCATCGATTATCTTTACCGCCATCTTGGTCGCCATATTGTTTTAAATTTATTACAGTAATTACGTCACTGGATAAAAAGCAAAAAACAAAGTTGCCATGAATGTATAATTTTGAAAATTTTAAAATATGCACTTTTAATGCAACGCGTGGTTTTTCTTCGTTTGTAACGCATGGTTGCATGCAGTTATAAAAATATAATATATTATAGTACAAACAGTATTAATAATATCTACTATTTATTGTAATAAGTCTTTGAAAGTCACTTCAACCTCGGCAGAGGCTGTATGGCGTTACAGGTATAAATTTAATCTGTAGTCCTACTTAATAAGAAGAAAAGAGAGTTATTTTTTAATTGAGTCTATACATCTGTAGTACGTAATATAACTACACTATAAATAGGTACATATAATATGTACTCGTAAATGTATTTGATTAAACCTAAAATCATTTAAAATACTTTTACTAAATCTCAACTATATACCAGGAGACCTTATAGTCTTATTGTCGGTATAAATTCGTATTGGATTGTTTCTCAATCCTTAGATAATTCGTTCACTCTTTATTTTCATTCATTTATGTATCTTTTACTTTAACAGCTCGATACATACCATTGCTACACCCTCTCCTTGGACCTCCTCAATTGTGAGGGGTTTTACCGTAATCTTCATGCTAGGCAGTAGGATTCGAGATGGGAGTACCTATTTTTTTATATTTAATCACATTTTTACAGCGCCCTCTTGTCCCAAACTAAGCATTTAGCCTTTAGATAGGTACTAAACAACGGATAAACATACGTACCTAATTTTTTTTGAGAATATATACATTTTATGCATTGAAAAACACCCAGACCTATACAAACAGACATGTTCATGCACACAAATGTTTGTACTTCCCGGGTATTGAAGAGTAGGAATAGTGACAATTGCAAGATGACAAAAGGATGAAGTCAACGGAGTGAGATGTTCAACTTCACTTCTTAGTCTTTTGTTTGGTCATGTGGCTATAGTTCGTTTATTAGTCCAGTTACAAACACTAGTTAATAAGTTATTTTTAATATAATTCTAATACCACTATGGGGATTACTGGTCCGAAACAAAACGAATTCATTATTATTATTAATTCAGTTGACCGAACTAGGGCAACTTTAATGTAGCAAAATTCGACTGGTAAAAGTCAACGAACTTTTGAAAATCTGAAGTTATTAGTGACATTTTAGCATCAATTACACTTCTCATTGTTATGTCAACGGTCCACTCATTATGGCACGTCTGGTACCGGTCTGTTATCTCTTGCGGCCTATTGCTCTAATTGCTCGCAACAATTGAACTTTGCGAACAGAATACACTGTGCAATTTCAATCCACGGTGTTACTGCGAGCGGGGAGGAAGCTCATTTATATATTTAAAAAAGGATAAAGAAAACAAAAAGGTCATTGTTTAAATAATAAAGCAAAGCACCTTTAAGTTAATATGTACAAGCCAAACAAGGCTGTATTGTCGTCGCAAACACCAATTAACACAGTTGACGTAAAGTTATAATTATTGAAATTCCCAGTGACATAAATAAGAAAGATCACGCACACTTTGACCTTAATTTTTTATTAGTTGTCTTAATAAATTTGGCCCTGTTAAGAAAATGACCTAATTTCACTTTAATACAAAGCTATTCGAATGGTCCTAATTTGTACTAAACCTTATGTCCGGACATATAATTATCTAAAGAAAGTGAGAAAATGCTACGTTGTAAGAAATAATACATTCATAATAAAATTATGTGATTTATATTTTGTTGTGAGAAAAATAAACAAATTTTTAAATAAATAAATCATTCACATAAATCATTGGATCAACTGGATCATTGTAAACGCCACTGCATTTCTTGGTATAACTTTAGATTCAAAGTTACAATAGGGGCCTCACATTGAATCACTGGCTGGTAGACTTAGCTCGGCAACTTATGCTGTTAGGAAGATAAGACTCTTGACAGATATAGAAACAGCAAGATTGTTTTGTTTACTTATTTTCATAGTGTCATGTCGTATGGTCTACTGTTGTGGGACTCAACTGCCGACATTAATACAATACTTGTACTACAAAAAAGAGCTATTCGTTTTATCTACAACCTGAGACCACGTGACTCTCTTAAGGAACTTTAAAGAAATAAATATATTGACTGTAGCATCACAATATATTTATGAAAATTTAATTTACGTCCGTAAATACTATCATATCTTTAAAAAAAAATTATGGCTCACACAATTTTAATACTAGGAATAGAAACAAAGTTGCTGTTCCAGACTTGAGACTACATAAAGTAGGTAATTTTTTTATAGGCAGATGTATAAAGTTTTTCAATAAGGTACCGCAAAATATTGTCGAGTTACCTTTACACATGTTTGAAGCTACAATAAAAACCACCTTTCTAAAAAAGGGTACTATACTATTGACGAATATTTATGTGATAAAAATCCATGGTCTTAAACTGCTCAGCTACTTCAGTGTTTGTAAAATATCTGTACATTAAAATCATTGTTTAAAAGCTGTACTGTTGAGTTTTCTTGGGTGCTGCTTTCTCATCAGGCCAAAACGCCGAAGCGCTTTTTTCCAAGTATCAAAATTCATTATTGTGCTTTACTTTGGTATTTAAATGTATTTTTATCGTATTTTTTGTATTCTTTTTGACGTTTATAAGTGCTTTTTGTAAGCCTAATCTGAATAAATGAATTTTGACTTTGACTTTGACATTACACCTAATATGTCCACTGCTGAATGAAGGCCTCTCCTAATGATAAGAAATTAATTAAATGATAAGAGGGTTTTTTTTTCATTTTGTAAATATAAAAGCCACGGCCTTACCCAAGACGTTACATTGTGTTAGTAAGGAATCTTGTCGATCTCAATCATGGCTAGGCGTTATTAAATAATTAAATTCTAATTGTTCACCTGTGAACCTTGTAGTTGGTCAGGTTCGTTTTGGTTTGAATTTGACGAATGCATTTACTTTGACTGACAGTTTAATTTTATATGAAGTGACTTTTATGGCTTAGTACTGGTAGGAATTACAACCTATAATTCAATAGAGACCTGTTGACTACTCGTCATATATTTATTTTTAACATGTGCCATTTTTATACATAATTTATGTTAATTTGGTTTGGATTGTTGTATCTAAATAAATATCTACTGGCATTCTTACATCTAGTTCAAACCATGAATTAGCTGAATTTAGAATTTAAAATACAAAATATTTTTTTGTAAACACATAGTTAATATACATGGAAACACTCATTCCAATACAAACAGACATACTTATTCATGCACACAATGTTTGTACGCCCGGGCTCAAACCCAGATTGTAGCCAGGACCGACTGCTTAACGTGCCCTCCGAAGCACGAAGACATCTTTCTTTTCGGAAAATCAAGTGATTCAGCCTGCAATGTCCTAACCAAACTGGGAAACATCTCACAGAGTGATATTTCCTCGCGGAATTCGAGGTCACGTAGCCGAACTCCGTGTCTACAAGATTTTTCTTAAATAAATATCAAGTATGCCTCGATATTCTAACAAGAAGTTTATTACGATACCCTATTAATATTAACAGTTAATCGATAACGCCGGATATTAAATTAATTAAAAACCGATCTACGAAGAATCATTAGAAAAAGTATCAAATTACGACGTTATTTGAGTAGTAACTTTATACGTTTATCAGATGAATAAAAAATAAAGTTCTTTGTTCGTATACGCCACTAAGAGGATTATTTAAAGAATAATTTCTTTCGACGACTTTCGGGTAGTTAATCTTATTTATTTATTTAGAAAGGTACGCTAACAGTGCATATATTTACATTTTCATCATGTACAGGTTGTATTAGATTTAATATATACACCTATTAAAAGCATACACAGCATTATCGATAAAAATTAAAACTTATTTGACAAAATTGAGACAACACAAAATTATGAGCAGATAAACTAGATTTTACAATACAATTATAACAATACTAAATAAGATATCACAAAGGAAAGATACCACAAATGTACATAAAAAACGCTTAACTCTCCTGGATGGCGAGTAACTTAAACTTAAATCTTGGCAGCGTATCGTGAAAGATGTCCAGATCATCTAATTTTTTGGTCATTGAGTTATAATGGGAGCAACATCTAGCCATAGGTGCGTGAAAGCCGAGATTCGTTCTGGCTAAAGGTAAACTAAAAATTTTTATTGATAGGTTGTCTAGGAAGGTTGTAAGGGACCGAAAATTTCAATCGTTCACGAGTTCACAACACTGTATTTTACCGTTGACAAGTCTGTGCAAAAAAGGGTTTTCATGGTAAAAAATCGAGCCGGCTGTAAGGGTCTTATGCGTTATGCCTGGTGACCGAAAAGCTAGTTGTCGTGTAAATGAACGCTGAATACTTTCTAGTCGTTGAGAGTGAACTGCGTACTGTGGATTCCACGCCACACTAGAATATTCCAGGTGACTTCGTACCAAAGAGTTATATAAGAGCACTTTCACTTTTTAATCTTATAATTTAAGTTAATTAATTTTGGAACGGGCTTATTAGAGGTAATTTACATTTAGCGGTATTATGATTTCTATGTTAATTAAATATAAGTGAAATCTCCAATATACTAAACAAAAGGCTTTTGAACATCATCATTAAAAGATATTGTCTCTTTAAATACCCATCTGGGATAGGTTCTGTCGTCTTTAATAGATCACGAAATAGGGACCGTTGTAGCTTACTTGCGACTTTAAGCAGGTACATAAAACCATTGAAAATTTAATAATTGAAAGTGTAGAATTCTTTGTCAATTAAGAAAACTCTTCAGAGCGCCATGTCACCACCGATGGATGACAAACAGTTGTTATTTTTGTCTTACTTAACGTTCGTCAAAGTTTAAAGTTTTATGACGAAGAACAAACCAGGTATTTACATAGAGATCATAGTCCAATACCTCGGTGGGTATCTCAAAACCTTTTACAATAAACCAATTCCGTTACCGTTAAAAGCCAAATGTACTTGCGCTATCGCGAGGTTTATCCGTTGGAACTTTCAACAGTTTCAACACCGAAAATTAAACTATATAGTTTAAATTTCAAGATGGCCGATAAACGATTACGATCGTGAGTAATTCCGAACATTGCCAGTCGAAAAAATACGAACGCGGTGGCACTAAATTACTTGTTTTAGCCCGTGAAATTTATGACTGTTTAGTATGGTAATACATGTGCAGTGAACTCGTTAATTTCAACATTTGCCGGCATTTATCCGGGGGTTATGAGCTTTCGAATTGGGCAGAGATAATAGATTGTGTTAATGCTCGTTTTGGGTGTAAAAAATCATTTTGTGCAGCCTACGGTGCATGCAATAAACGTGGTTTGAGCAACATTTTAAAGATAAAACGACACAATTAGACTCGTGCATTTATTTGTGAAACTGATATGGATTTGGTATAGGTTATATATGGTGAACCTTTTAACAGCTTGGATTCCCGACACAAAAAAAATATGTATATCCACTTGGCACTTAGTGCGTTTTTTTTTTCAAGTTTTGTTAGAATATTACAGTCTAAATCACTTGACTGTCTGAAAAAAAAATGATTCCGTGATTCGGAGGGCACGTTATTTCTTTTACGAGTATACCCAGTAATTTCACCAGTTAAATTCCCCTTTTCCGAAAATGCAGTAATTTAAAACATTCCTATTTCATCTGGCTCTGCGATGTATCATCATCAGGTCATTAGTCGTCTCCACCGAGGGACACGAGCCTACCCGTAACGGGTGTATAGGCCGTAGTCGTCCACGCAGTGAGGATTCACCGACTTTACAGTGAGCAGTGAGGATGTTGTGTACATTGGAATCTGTTCAGGCGTGCTCTGTTTTCCTCACGATGTTTTCCTTCACCGTAAGAGCGTCGGATAGTTCACCCAATGAGCCACCGACACTCTCAATATTATGTATACTTGTCTAATGCGAGGTATACCTACCAAAACTCCTAAGCATCTAGACTGCCATCCAATACTCTTAGTTCCTTGATAGCCATTTTCCGTGAAATCGACAAAATTAAGCTTCAAAACGTCCCTTGTCCCTACGATAATAGGTGCAGGTTAATTCCGCATTCCCTACTGAATTACCATCAATCATCTGTTTACATTAAATAGCTACTGCTGGTGTTAATTTTTGATATTATAATTTTATAGCGTCCTGTTTAGATTTCAAAGGGCAACGGTGCGATCTTGAATGTAAGATAAACTAAATGGAATTGTTATTCTATCGAGCTTTGGAAGCTATAAATCTAGTGGTAGATACAGAATTTTAGTATTGTTAATAGTAATTTTATTGTTTCCTGACGTTTTTTAATATTAAAAATATAAATAATAACTTGGTTGGTATTATTTTGTTTTTAAATTTTCATTAACTTTTTTAAGCTTTCATGGCAATTGTGTCCGCGTTTTAGGAAAATTAAGGAACATGCGTAATTTTAACACTATTAAGGTCAGTGTGCCGGGAATTCAAGCTGTTAAAACGTTAATCAGTATATACCAAATCCATATCAGTATCACAAATAAATGCACGAGACTAATTGTCGTTTTTCTGTTTAAGCTTAAATTTTGCTGTGTATTTATTTTGTATAGTTCCATAGTAAATGAGACATGCGTATTTTTTCTTTTTATTTTTTCAAGAAAAAATCGCTTGTCTATATCAATACAGAATTAACGTAAATACAAAACTTCAGGAGTTTAGGGCACAAAAAGGTATTAAAACAATGACACTAAACTGGTCAATTACTCAACGTAATATAGAAAGCCTAGTAGATAGTACGAGGTCATAAGTATGAGCGTAATGCAGCATATTACTTACTGGTGTTGTCAGGTGTCCCGATTTGCGCGGGACGTCCCGATTTTCAGTGGTCTAAGGATGCGTCCCGATCGGGATGTCCCGATTAATTAAAGAAGAAAATCAGATGTTTCATTAAAAATATATACACGGCACGTCATCAACGACACATCACATTTTTATTGTTACTCATCCCGACCTGCAACCTCGAAACCCAATTTTTTGGCCTCGTGTCCCGATTTAAAACAAATCGGACTTGGCAACGCTATTTCTAGACGCTCCAGTCGCCTGGAAACAGTGTGTTGCAGTCCGAATTTTTTAACGTAATTGTATTTGTATTTTTATTTTGTACCAATTACTCAAAGGAGATTTATTTACGACGCTTCCTGACATTTATGTTACAACAATAAATAGTGAGAAAACCTTATATTCGGTGGCGAAATAGCTGGTACGTAAGGCTGAGTTCATAGCAACGGCTTATGATATAACGCTTCGTTATATATAAAGAAAGAAGAAGATTGTCTCAACCGGAGATTTGCTGGAGACTCTCAGAGTTTGCTCTCTCCTGATGCTGGCACAGCCCATTGGGTGAAGAATTTAGATATTCGCTAGTAGTTATAGAGTTAACTTGTATGATATTGGAAGCGACTTGATGCAGATAAAATGTCATACGAATAAATAAATAAATAGAAAAAAAGAAAAGCAACATATTAATGAATGAATCTCTGTTAAAACTATTCCAGTATACTTGACAAAGGTCTCCCCTATTCTTCGCCTAACCCTTGAATTTCTTCATAGGTGTAAGCAGGTTTCCTCAAGATGTTTTCTTCACCGTAAGAGCGTCAGATTAACGTACTTATAATTTTCGAAATCCCAATATGTTTGTGTGTGTGTGTTTACGTGGCGGGATTTGAACCAGCACCCTCCAGATCGGAAGGCAACAGTCCACACCAATAAGCCACCGGCTTAAAAAAATCTTAAGTATGTATAATTATAAACACACCCTAACTTACCTCTGTAAAGTAGTATAAAAGTATTTTATGGTCCGTCCCGTGAACCACAATTAGTCAGTCGATAATGATCGCAGACGAGGGCTCCGAACTTGCACCCGCGATTAATTTTAATAGAAAATATATGTTAACCATATCTGATTCAAAACTGAGAACACAACTCATTTTGAACTAGTACAGTTAAATGCTTTAACCGCCATGGTTTGAATTAACATAAAGTTTGTGCTCGGGTTTGAATCCCACGTGGTTAGTAGTGAAAGGTAGCTTTATGTAACAATAAAATATATATATATATATATCATTCTAGGTACTTGGTAAATTGGTATCAACTTTCGGGTGTACAAATGGGAAACACAGGGTCAGATCTGTCACCAATTTAATAAAAATACATTTCGATTGCTAAATTTCGTCATAAAAGCTATCTGAGCAGAAATTGCCAAGAAACTTAGCCCATAGGTCAAGGTGACCGCCAATGACACCTTAAGGCCCCAGACAATATAGATTTTATATTAGGTATATCAGATAAGGTAACATTAGTGATCAAGACTTTTACAAAACCCGTCTTGAAGAGAAACCGAAGTCCTGAGGGCCTTAGGTAATATTAATAGAGGTATTAGTCAAGAAGGTTATGCCAGTAACTTCATCATCATCAGCTCATTATACGCACGAGCCTACCCGTAAGTAGCGTACAGGCTATAGTCGTCCGCCCACGCTCAATGGGGATTGGGCGACTTCCGCACAACCTTCAAATCTCTTCGCAGGCGTTCGCAGGTTTCCTCACATTTTTTTTCCTTCAAGTACTTATAGCCATAAACTTATAGTGTCTATTTCTGCAACTTTATTAAGTCGCAAGCAAATATAATTTAACATTATAATGTCCCCTGGCAAGTGAACGATAATATACCCATTTTCCAATACATTAATTGTTTAATATGTAAATTAAACAATTAATAAACATACTCGTGGTTATGAATCGTAAATCTTTTAATAAATATAGGTTACGGTGACCAGCCCACGTTGATAATATCTCAATATCGTTGCATTAAGGATGCGCTGTGCATATTATGCTAACGCAATAGTATTAAATGTATAAATAATTGCCGCGTGATGCAATCAGTATAATATCGGTTTATTACACTTTATTACCTACCTACGTCTTAGGACAGCAAATGGACTGTAATCCAGCACAAAACCATTGAGCCTCAAGCTTAGGACATTGTGCGAAATAAAAATGAATACAAATATTGATAGACGTTCACAAATCGCCAACTTGCCCCAATTTTAACAAAGAGCTTGTAATATGCGTACAAAACTACGGGTAAATATGCTTAAATATTGATATGTATAACTTAATATCCTACGGTGCAGGAAAACATCGTGAGGAACCACCGCACGCCTACAAAGGCTGGCGTGAAGTCGTCCAATCCGCACTGGGCCCGCATGGACGACTAAGGCCTTAACACTCTATACGGGTAGGCTCGTGCCCCTCGGTGGAGACGTTTAATGAGCTGATGATGATGAGATAACCTAATAAATACTTACACCAATAGAGCACGTTCATCCACAAAAATGTTTGTTCGGCACGGACTTCGAATTCGGAGCCCTTAGTGTAAAAGCCGATAACTCAAACATTTAAAATGAATGCTATGAATAATTACTTCTCTAAAAGTATTTCTAACATAGGCGTTTTCTGCATAATCTGCATTGGTACCAAGATTTTTTGTAGTACCGTTTTAATAGATTAAGTTTCTGGTTGTGAGCTAACTTCGAATAAGTTGCTGATCGCCGATTAATGGGCAGCTATGTTAAAGAAGAAGACCTTTCTGCAGTGATGTGTAAGGACAAAGCGAGCTACATTAATTCCTAATTGAATTGAAATAGGACGTACTATATATTAGTTTGGGTATAAACAAAAACGTTTTTTAACATAGCTATAAATATTTATTTATGATATTTTTGTAACAAAGGCAAAAAGGTGTAATGATATTAATAAAACATACAAACATGTTCAACATGATTTTTATATATATAAATTAGACTGAATCAAACTACAGTTAACAAAACAAAATGTTAAAATAATATCTCGTCCACTGCCATTATCCCCGATAATCGGCCGCACAAAAACACCTGTAATAAAAACATACCAATTAATTATCACAAAAATACCATTAAATTAACTATGCAAATAGTTATGCGATACGCAGTGTGAACTCATTTCAAAATTACGACAAAAACACCAAAAGAATCTAACACCAGTCGTAAAAGTGCGTTAACCACACTCAACGTGCTACCACAGGGTTCCGTGGGATGATTGAAAAACCTTAACTTGAAATAATAATATTTACGGCATTTTCACGGGTGTATTTAAAATTTACATTGATAAAAGTGATTGAAAACTTAACTACATGAAATACCATATTGTACTTTTTAAATGGCGTATCTTATCAAATACATATATGACTGGCATACCTATATACAAGTATTATATAAGATACGATACTTAGTTTGACTCAAAATCTAAGCATTTTTCATAGAATATCTTATAAACAATACTTTAACGATAATAGTAAGTGCTTGCTAAATTTATCAAGTGATCCCATCATCTGTTTTCTGCTATACTTAAATCTGGGCTTTCTGTATAAAGGTTTACCTTTTATCTAAGAAAGTTTGAAAGTTTTATTAATTACTTTTATGAGGTTAAAATATATTAAAGAGTAGAGTTCATTTTATGGGTTCCGAAATAACAAGTATTTCCAGATAGACAGACGGACAATAAAGTATTTTTTCTTTTGAGGTAGTGACCCTTAAAACCAGTTGCTAACAAATGAAAACAATTGTATTAATAGGGCATTTAATGAAATTAAATACATAGCCACAAATTTTTAATCCGGACAGGTCCCGCACACAGCGCGCCCGTCTCACCCTTGCCTAGTTTTTTCGGTTAATTTGCATCGGACGGTTATCTTGACAATCTGAATGGTTAATTGTGAACTGCTGATGTTTAACCGTTGCGACTTATCTGATAGTTAACTGTTCTAACACGCAAACGTTATGCCCAGTACACACGTGGCTTTCGACCAGTGTTGCCGAACTATCGATAATTGACCTCGAAAATCATCTATATTATCGACAGGCCTATTGATACTATCGATACTATCGATAGCTTAGTGTTACGGACTTTTTGGTTTCGACTGGCCAGTAATACTATGACTATTATATTCGACGACAAAAATAGACTTACGATTCGACTGACGAGAACAGAGGACTGCTGACCTATATTATTGTATTATTCTAATATAATAAAAGACCACGACCGCAGTCCATGTTTTCTTTACACTTAGTTTAGCGCAATAGTACTGATACACTGCAATACTATCGATAGTATCGATCGGTAGTAACTACTGAGTTTCTTACTGGATTCTTCTCAGTAGAAAACTACAGTCCGAACCAGTGGTAGCTTCATTTAACATTCATAAGTGCTCTGTAAGGACCTAAACTGAATAAACTCTTTTCATTTTCATTGTATCTCAGTATAGGAATGACTATAGTAGTATCGACTTTGTAAATTACACCAACTATCGATAGTATCCATCGTGGCAATACTATTGATAAAAGGTTAACTATTGTTATGTTCACGCTTGGGATACGACTCAATAAGACAACGGTTGTAGTAGCACTGGTTTATTTCAATAGACAAGCGGGAGGACGCAGCCACCCGCACAATACACAATATTACATATGTCGAGGGTATGCGCGTGCGGTACACGCTCATATGTAACAACTTCGATAGTGCAATACTGACGATAGTATTGTATCGATAGTTGATGTAATTTACAAAGCCGATACTATCGACAGTTATGTCTATGAACTACGATACTATCGATAGTATTGCAGTGTTCCAATACTATTGTGCTAAACTAAGCTATCGATAGTATCAATAGTTGATGTAATTTACAACGTCGATACTATCGACAGTTATGTCTATATTAAGCTACGATACCATCGATAGTATTGCAGTGTACCAATACTATTGTGCTGAACTAAGCTATCGATACTATCGATACTATTGCTTTTGTCCAACTATCGGTGGACTATCGATAGCCTATCAATAGTCGACTATCGAACGGCAACACTGCTTTCGACAAAGCATGATGTGTGACTGGCTTTGAGTCGGCCATTTTAATTGAGATGTCAATGCTAATTTTGGGTTTTGAATTGTACTATTGTTGGTGTTAATTATTGGGCTGTTTGTTGTTATGGCTTTAGATTTCGTAGATAATTAAAATTAAAACTTAACCATTTAGAATAGAAATTATATTGTTTTTGTTGAAACGTATAATAATTACTTTTGTTATACACACGTTTGTTTGAAGTATTCTATATATATTAATTACCATGATTGGGCGCATACCATACTCTATTTTTTCTGCATTTAACATGTTTACTCTTAAGTTTCCTATATTCATTTCGTCTCAGGTAAAAATGAAAGAACATTTTCATATGAGATAACTCCTAATATTTTAGATGTTATAATTTAGACGTAATGAAGAGCCTAATGCCGTTGGAGCAGACGAGTTCTGGAGTGGAGACCGCGTCTCGGCAAGCGTAGCGTAGGACGCCCTCCGGCCCGATGGACCGACGACTTGCGAAATGTCCCTGGTGGAGGCTGGATGAGGAAAGCGGAGGACCGAGATATCTGGCGCGAAATGGGGGAGACCTATGTCCAGCAGTGGACTGCGATAGGTTGAATAGGATAGGAATAGAGACCTGAATTAAATATTTTAATAATATATGTTCATAATAAAATATGTTAATAATATTAAATATTACGTTCACATATCCGATTCATGTCTCTTTATAAAAAACGTCTCTTATAACAATGTGTTTCAATTGAAATGTTTTTATGTTCAGGTATAAAAACAGTATTTTAACAACTCAACTCTAGTATTCCATAGCTATGCTGTGCGGTAAAGCTTGTGCCTTGCAAGGAGCTGTTATACGATGATGATGATAATTTGTACACAACATACTAGTTTTTTGTAGGTTACAAAGTGTACAGGACGGTCAAGATGCTCACCTGACGGTAAGTGATATGCCTGACCAAAACAGAGCAGCATTAAATGAGATCAACAACTGATAGACAGTTGTTATCCTCCATCAATGCCGCACAGCGCCCGCCACCCGAGACCACATATATTAGGTCTCTTATACCTTTTTTTTATGTTATAGGGAGCAAACGAGCAAGAGAGACGCCTGCTGGAAAGTGTTCAACTCCGCCCATGAACAACAGTGGCACTAGAAGCGCTACCGGTGCGTTGCTTACCTTTAAGGAAGGAATACGCTCTTTTCTTGAAGGTTCCGATGTCATATTTGTCAGGAAATACCGCTGCGGGTAGGTCATTCCACATTAGCGAAGTACGCGGAATGAAATTGCGCATAAATCGAACTGTAGTCGGACGCCAACCATCAAGATGATGAGGATGGAATTTCAACTTATGGCGGGTAGTCCGATGATGAAACTCAGCAGCAGGTATCTGATCGAACAGATCTTTGGAACACTCCCCGTTGTATATGCGATAATAGACACAGAGACTCGCAACATCTCTGCGCAAGGCTAAGGAATCTAGACCATTGGTGATTGACGGATCGTTGACCATCCGCGTGGCTCTTCGTTGTACGCGGTCAAGGGGAAGAAGAAGGCATTTCGGCGCTCCGGCCCAAAGATGCGAACAATACTCCATATGAGGGCGCACCTGTGCCTTATAGAGCTGAAGGCGCTGGTGGGTCGGGAAGTATTGCCTAGCTTTTCGGAGCACACCCAGCTTCTTAGACGCCAATTTGGCTTTGTCCTCCAAATGACCGCGAAATTGAACATCACTCGTTATGTCAACGCCAAGGATACCAATGTTCGGCCTTATACACAAGGGAGTCCCCTCGAACTTAGGACCCATGACAAACGGAACTTTTTTAGTGGTAAATGCGCATGCTTGTGTCTTAGTGGGGTTGAATGAAACTATATTGTTTTTTCCCCATTGTGAGACATCTTCCAAAGATGCCTCTATTTTAGACACAAGCTCTTTCCGACTGTCTTCCACTGATTGCCCCAAGGGACAAGATCTGCCAAGGTACAGTGCATCCCCAGTACTGTCATCTGCATAGCAATGATAATTGCTAATGTCCAACATATCATTAATATGCAATATAAACAAAGTAGGGGAAAGCACACAGCCCTGTGGAACACCAGCATTAACGGGCAAGGATGCCGAACACGAACCATCGACAACGACTTTAATACCCCGCTCACTTAGAAAACTGGTGATCCACCTACAGAGTCCCTCGGAAATCCCATAGGAAGGAAGTTTCGCTAAAAGTGCTTTATGCCACACCCGATCAAAAGCCTTCGCAATGTCCAAACTGACCGCTAAAGCCTCACCTTTGCTCTCAATTGCGACTGCCCAGCGATGGGTTAAATACACCAAAAGGTCACCAGCTGACCGACCATGGCGAAAACCATATTGGCGATCGTTTATCAGCTGGCGATCTTCAAGATAACGCAACAATTGAGAATTAAAAATGCTTTCCATTGTTTTAGCAAGAAGGGAGGTAATTGCAATAGGTCTGTAATTAGTTGGATCAGAGCGGTCACGTTTTTTTGGGATTGGGTGCACCAAAGCTACTTTCCAACCATCCGGTACTATACCGGCTTTATACGACAGCCTGAATATTTACCTGGTATTTACCCGGAAGAAACAGGGTAATTATCAATATTTAACAAAGCATGTGGTTAATATATTGCGCTATCCCTCGTTGTAAAGACTACATGATGAAGCCAACCACATATCAAGTTATGAAATACTAAAAATGGAATTGTCGATGTAACTTAAACCTTACCAAACATAACCTCACACCTGCTTTAATATTGCTAAGTCGACCGCTCCCAACGTTTCTGTAAAAAAAAAACTAAATTTATAGACACTCTACGTCAGCCTTTATGAGACATAAAAACTGATATTATGTCATTTATGTCATTATGGGCACAAAAGAATGCTCGCGTTTTAACATGATTAAAAATTCATGATTTTATGTCATTTTAATGGCAGTGGACAATTACCTTATAAGACACAATATTTATGGGGAAAGCTATTAATATATATAACTATTTTATTATATCCCCATTGTAATGAATTTATAATTAGCTTGTTCACATCATTTCTAATTTTATAGTGACAATGAAAAGGAAATGGTCGGTTTTATGAGTTGATACGCGTTTATGACAGGAACTAAGTTGATGTCTAATTCAAATAAGAATTTACATAAAATATAGTGGTGTAATCGGGGTAGATATCTAATGTGGGTTTTATTTGTAGTTATTATATCAAAAAAATTTAGTCCTTATTTTAAAAATATGCATTAATCATAAAATGTTATATGTATCATCATCATTAGCTTATACAGAGATTTCAGAAACGAATCTCTAACAATCGGATCAACTTTCCCATAACTAAGACCACCGAAAACCAGCCTAAAATGGTGAAATTGACATTTAAATAATATGAAGTATATGTTGTTTTAATAAGCAAGCTACGTACTTGGAAGTTGGAATTCAATTTTATTTATTTCCATATTGCAGAACTCCGACGACCGCCATAAAACGGCTCCTACACACTTCCTAAAATCAATTTAACCCCCAAAAAACGTATCATATTTTCTGCCACCCCACGCTGCGATAGCGGGAAAGGGATAGAGTTCATCATATGCACACGCCAAAAAGGGATGGAACGATAAACAAAAAGTTGTATACGAAAAACATGGTTGCGAATAGCTTATAGGGGTCCGAACTGAAGTGGGATATTAGTGCACCCTGTACTGAGTTTGACTGGAGAAAAATGAATAATAACCATTGGCAGGGTTGTAGTTTCATGGCATCGATCTATAAAGATGGAGGAGCGACATCAAAATTTAATGGCTGTCTACAAATGCAAGAAATTTCGTCTACAAGAAATGTACAACAAAGTAATGTTACGGGCAATATAATAAAGAATAACTCCTTAACTTGATGTATGTATTTCATTTCCAATAGGACTTTAATAGGCGATAGGTTGAATAGGAATAGAAAAGGATTTCAAAAAGTTATATTACTTTCACTACTGTAAACCCTTGGAAGAGTGAACCCTTATGCATCATAATGCATAAGGGCTAAAACTATCTGTTTATTTACCGTGTTTAATTATTTCTCGATCAACCATTTGATTTCTATTTCTATGTATTTCATTTTGAGACAGTATCTTTCCTGTGACTTATTAATAGTTATAATAAACAACTACACTCTTTTAATACTTACTTTGCCGTATATAAAAAGCTATTGCTTTCCTCACTGAAAAATACATCTTTGTGTTTTGATAATGTCAATTCAAATGTTTGCCAAGGATTATTTACATCTACAAATAAATTAAATTATAATATTTATTCCTATCGGATTAACCAATATTCAGGTATCATCATAGGCTTTTCACAGATTGTAATAATTAATCACAATAGATTAGTCATAATGATATTCCCAGATCATTAGTGCAGTAAATTGAAATCGTTAATTATCGAATTCATTTCATATGTTGAATTTACTTAACGGATTTAAAATATAGCCATCAGTGTTGCTGTAAATTGGATGTGTGGTTTTATCTTAAAAACTTTTAGGAAAATTATAAATTTGGGTTACTTTCAATTGGTGGCAACAACGTAGACTCATTAAAGGGAAATTAATAGTTTAAATTATTTATTCAAACTCTTTGTTTTTAATAGGTGATAAAACTCTTCTTAAATAAATGACGAAACTCTTCAAACTATCACAATCCACTGCTGGGCAAAGATCTCCCCCATTCTCCACCAAATATTCCGGTCCTTCACTTTTCTCATCCAGCCTCCACCAGTGACCTTTCTCAAGTCCATCGGGCCGAAGGGCGTCCTACGCCACGCTTCTAAAGACGCGGTCTCCACTCCAGAACTCGTGTGCTCCAAAAGCCATCGGTTCTACGACACACGTAACCAGCCCGCTGTCACTTCAACTTGCTAATCCGGTGAGCATTGTCGGTAACTTTAGTTCTCAAGAATACCGCATTCAAAGACGCGCTGCTCGAATCGTCAACGATCCGGTTATTTCCGATCGGCTCGATGCTTTAGGTTTGCGTAGAGATGTGGCCTCGCTCTGCATCCTCTACCGCGTACATGGGGAGTGTTCTGAGGAATTATTCGAACTCGTTCCGGCTGCCACATTTCACCACCGCACTTCGAGGCAAAACTCAAAATTTCATCCTCACCACCTCGATGAATGGAAGTCCTCGACAGTGCGTTTTTGTCGTGATTTCTTGCCACGAACGACGAAATTGTGGAATCAGTTGCTGCCGGAGATATTTCCTGAGCGATACGACCTGGCGACCTTCAAAAAAAGAGCGTGTTCCCTGCTGAAAGGCCGGCAACGCATTTCAGTGCCCTCTGGTATTGCAAATGTACATGGGCGGCGGTGTCATTTACCATCAGATGAGCCGTTTGCTCGTTTGCCTGCTATAGCTTAAAAAAAACATCATGAAGAAATAACGAATCCGGTTATGCTACTCATCGCTAAAGCTTACAGCGGCAAAAATTAAATTGCCCGACATCAATTAGTGTTCACCCTAACGGAAACTAGGCTACTGTGCTAAATTTAGGGTACGATCGATCGTATTTAACGAAGGGTGCAACCCCCTAATTTGAAAGCCAATCAGTGACAAAACGAAGCACTGATACGTGTTAAATATAAAAACTACAGCATATAAGCAGTATGTTTCTTAAATCATCTAAATTATAAGTTTCTTAATATATGGTCACCTGGAAGAGATTGCTTATTAGTAATAAGGCCGCTATTTGTACTTTTTATGTTTATTGTTTTTGTATTGTTAATTGTAAAATAAATTATAATCAAACTATCTAACTTATTTGTGTTATAAAATTTTACTTTAATCCTTCAGTACAAATATAATAGAAACCTTAGTGAAGTCATGTTTTAAGGTAGTGAACTAGGTTGGTCAACAATCATAAAAGTCAAACAACTTTAGTACTCGTCGACCATCGGATAGGAAACCGTAAAGTTATCTCATGTTCCTCCATGATTTGGGCACGCTGAGATTTTGTTCAATACCTCTATTTTTTCAGTTTATTTATTGGACCTCAAACAAGTTTGCAATATAGTTGCGATAGCACTGCACTACATAGTATATAAAAGAAAGTCGCTTTCTCTGTCCTTATATCCCACAGACATCTCGTTGTTTGACTATAATGTAAATACCTACCTACAAACTACCTTAGCTCTTATCGGGCAAGATCTAGTATTTTTTCTTGAAAATGGCTATCTAGCCCTCTTTCGCTATACTACAAATCACTTTTTCTGTTCCATGGGTCACGAAGCCAAGCTTCTTTCATCGCTCTCACAGACATCCGAATATACAATTAGACTGGACAAGCCGCCAAGTTTATAGGCAGTCCCAGTGTCGCAATTTCTTTTCGGTTCTTACCTGTGAAAAGTTATTATATTTCTTGGTAAATTTACTGATTCATTGCGATGATGGCATGTTACAATTGCACAGGATGGAATTTTGGAAAATAAACGGTAATTTCTTCTAATATTCGTGCGTCTTGACTCGTCTCACAGAGCGTAAACTGGCAGCCAGTGTATGCTCGTTGAGCTTACATCTGTCGCACTTAAAAACGCGGCTTGCCCCATCTCTTGTATTGGGAAATCTGTGATCGCTCTATGTTTATTTTAGCATTTTTGCTTTTATTGGCAACTGAATCTCCATGGTCAATTGAATCTCAATGGTGGCTCGATGGTGTGACTGTTGCCTTCCGACCAGGAAGGCATAGGTTTAAATCTAGCCACGTACCAATGTGTTTTCGAAATTATATGTACGTTATCCGACGCTCTAACGGTGAAGGTAAACATCGTGAGGAAACCTGCACATGCTTGCGAAGTGATTTAAAGATTGTGCGTGAAGTCAGCCAATACGCACTGAGCCCGCGTGGACGACGAAAGCCTAATCACCCTATGCGGGTACGCTCTTGCCCCTCGGTGGGAACGTTTAATGAGCTGATGATAATGATGATGAATCTCCATCTAGCCCAATCTAGCTGTTTGAACTTATCCAATAGCCCCATTCCTTAAACTAAGGTGGTAACACTATCGTTCTACTGTGCCTATTATCGCGATTCTCCTCTTTTCTAATTTAGCCAGCGACTTTACTTCTTAAAAACCTTTTCGTTACGATCTTAGTCAGGGTATTTTTCATCGATATTCTGTATATATAAAGGTAAATACGCCATCCGTGCCTCAACAACGAACTGCCAAAGAGAATACAGTTGTAGGCTCTTTGTTTAGGTAAATGTACGCTCATTCGAAATTTGTGTATGTGTGCTGTCACTGCATTCGGAACACTGTTTTCAGTTGTTTTGTGAAAATATCACGAATCTATACTTTTTACATCATTGGTATTTATAGATAAGATTGTTAAACTTTTTTATTATTTGCTAGAGATATTATTAAGGAAAGTCGCTATAGTGTATTACAACGCTGCTCATTCTATGACTTTTGTTTTCGAACTGACTACTGCTGTTGGCCGCAGATTGCCTTTACAGCTTCACCGGGCAATTGGCGAGCGCAGATGGCTCTCAGCCTTAAAATTAACACAACGAGCCTAGGGGCGTCCCAGAGTGGGACTCGAACCTCGGCTTAAGGCGTTGCAGGGGGGCTTGGTAGCCTAACTTATGATATATTCTATGAGTACTACTTATACCTAAATACAGACCATTCTCAACCATATTACAAAAGAAAGAAAGAAATAATAATTTATTTGACACATACAATAGAATACATTCAACAGTAGGAAAACTAAAACTAATAAAAATAAGTGCCAAATAGGACTTCCCTCAGCATTTGTCCTGGCACACTAAAAGCGTGCCAGGACTAATGATATTCTGTATATATAAAGGTAGATACACTATCCGTGCCTCAAAAACGAACCGCCGAAGAGCGTACAGTTTGTACTCTTTTGTTTAAGTAAATGTACGCTCATTCGAAATATGTATATGTGCGCTGTCACCGCATTCGGAACACATTTTTCCATTGTTTTGTGAGCATATCACGAATCTATACTTTTTTACATCATTGGCCAAGACGCTGTTTTTCAGGGAGGACCAGGTGGGCAGCCAAAAAACTAATTAATTACAAAAAACTCATTGTTCATTAGCTGCAACATCGTCAACGTTCCCTACGAATAGGCAACCAATTTGTTTGAGTCTCTTCCAGACCAGATTATCCCGTCTGGACAGCGTTGCGACATTTAATGACGTCATTACGTAAACAGGGAACATCTTTTCTTAGCTGCATTGTCTTTTAATACCCCAGCACTTTGGATATCCAAATTACAATCTAATGGGGAAGTTGTAAGGCCTATTTTGTATTGTTGTCCGCTTAATTCATATTTTCACCCTAAATATTTGCAGTTATTTGTCATGACCACTAATTGCCTGTTATATTGAGAAGGAGGATTTACAGTCGACGATTGATTTTTTAGATTGATGAATTTGAAAGAAAAGAATAATGATTGCATTTGATGTTCATCAGAGTTGTAATTTTGTGATTGAGATATAGTGTGATGTCGTTTTACGGCTGACCTTATCTTGTATACTACATATATATGTATAATATTACTATTTTTATTTGAAATAAATTTTTACCTCGAATCTTTAGTACATTTCAATCCGCAAAAAAACTATTGTTTGCGTTACTTTAGTGTCCACTAAACTAGATTGTTCCGAACGGTAAATTTTATATAAATTTGTTTTTTTTTTCTCTACTCTACTATTTTTTTCTCAAAATACGTTACTGGACTAATACTTACTGAACCTTTGCATATTAAACTATAATTTTATCAATAAAATTTAAATATAGATTTTTTGCAAAATCGTATTGTGTAACATAGCTAAATGTATCCCCAAATTAATCTAATTATTTTGCATCATTTAATGTCAACAAGTCACGGATTTTTGTGATTGATTCTTGCATATTTGTTTTTTTACGTAGGTATGTTTTCGTTGGGCATTCGTTGAAAAAAATATTATTTAACAGCATACTGTTTGACGACCAATGTGGTGTAATTGGTTGAAATGTCGGCTCTTACGCCAAGGGTTTCTGGTTCGATCCCGGGTAGTACAAAAATTTGTGTTCATGAACATATTTTTTTTGTATATTGATCTGGGTGTTTTTCTGCGTATAATATGTATATACTGACAAAAAATATAATATGAGTATATTTATCCGTTGTTTTGTACCCATATGACAGACATTTCAAAGTATATAAAAAGCTATTTAAAAAAAATACACTAAATGCTCTTGTTTCAGGTCCACCACGCGGACCCAATGCGTTTTGGTTTGGGCTAAACCATCCTTAGATTGTAGTTCTTTTTGGATAATCTGGTTATTCAGCCAACAATGCTTAAGCAATACATTTTGATTAGTCCACTTTGGTTCTAACCAATAAAAAATCGCAAACATTCATTTTATATATGCGGTCGGATTCGAACCCACGGCCCTCGGATCACGCAGAGAACTAAACTTACGCTCAAACCACTAATCCACGCCGTAGTTTTATTATGACTTTAAAAATCCATTATGCATAAAAATCAATAAGCTCATTATTTAATGGTATATAACCAAACCAAAGCTACGCAAATTCGATAAGATAAATTAAATTCATTTTTATATGATAAATTAATTAAACTGTTCACCCCAGATTAGTGATTCATATTTAGTTTTAAAAAATATATTTTCATAATTTCTAAATTGCGTCTTACAAACCCAAATAGTTTCTGTCGGGATTTGATGTACAATTATTGTTACATTTATATATGGTCATTATACATAATAAAAAAATAGCTAGAAATTTTACTAGCTACAGTGACCTTTCCTGAAAAGCAAAAATGCATTTCAACAGTCTTAACGTACGGGCCGATATCTGCCTTCGTGGTGAAAATCTACTGAGACGACTTAGTATAACTTACCTTATTAGACTTGGTATCTAGCTTGATAACTTACTATAACCAACCTTATTAGACTTGGTATAATACCACCTTATCATTCAAAGGAATGGTTTCAATCTTTAAACTAGATGGCATTTTATCATTTCTAAAAAAATACAAATGCGCGTAACTTTGCTCTCCGCCAAAATACGGAACAGTATTTCGCCAGCGTCAAATTTGGTATGTACTTATTTAATTTAGGAAGACTAACATGAAATATCAAAAATACAGCTTAAGTATAAATACAATGCTAATAATAAATCTCCACCTATATGCTATATACTAAGAATCGCAATAAAAACCAAAATTCAACGAAAATTTGACGACGAAGAAAATTCAATATGTAATATATTGTGTCCCCAACCGAAACGCAGCTTGAAGGCAGCCCATAAGATTCCTTACTGATTGAAAACTTAAACCCTGATCGAGAATTCCAATCTCGGCAAAAATCCTTGTACCGCACACAATCCAACATGCCAACATAAAGCTATCAACAGTTGCGACGCAGAACCATCCACATAAGACCTTAAACTCGCATAAAATACATCCACAAAGAAGGAAAAAGTAATGCAAAGGAATCAGTACCAACTACTATCTCAAAATTGATCTGTACATATACAAGCAAGTATCGAACTTATACTTATTTCACTAAAGTCGAAAATCACATGTAGATTGCCGTTATAAATTGGTTTTTCACCCCAAACCCATATTTACCCTAACACGTGAGTCTGAAAGTCCAAATTGGATTGCGCCAGGATATCTCATATACCCTCACATAAGTTAAGGCCCAAGTAATACGGATGACGATGCGAAGTTAGTGGAAAGAAAGGGGAGAAGGGAAGTGGAGTAACGAGGGGCTGGGGGGTGGGGTGGCACACCCCCGTTTCGGGTTTTCAATAGATGTTTGAGAGTTTCGTTTCGCGTACGAGGTATGATTTTAGCAGACAGGTGTAATGTTGCTAAGTGTGAGTGAGACTTGACGTTATGACGGATGTTTTTTTTTTATTTATGGCTGCATTTCCTTTTCGGCTTGGCACCAACGCAATTGGCGCGCGTGGTAAGGTTTCAACGATAATAATAATGTTGCTAGAAGAAAACATGAATAATTATTTATCATGTACCCCTGGGGGCTCACCACCATCTCTTAAAACAGTGTCACAATAATATTACTTCGCCTTTTCTGGCACAAAAGGCTGATTTACCATTCAAGGAGCACTATTTAAGAAATGACGGTAACCTACTACAGATTTTATTTTTTCTCTAATTGCATACATTTTTCTCAGACCAATATTACGGAAAACATGTTTTTTCATAGATATAGTTCCAGTTATACATATGGTTTCATACAAAGATATTAAATTCCACGGCGTTTTATTAAGCGTCATCTTCATGGGTACCCCAAAGTTCAGTTCCCTGTTCATATAAAGCAATATGGAATGAAAATATATCGCGGGATGCGCGATTCATCCCGGGAGTTAGCGTTTTCCATTTTTCAAAGCACAATCCACCCTCGGGTTTCTTCTTCTAATATTGTGTGGTGCAAGATGTTGAGAGTTTTTATAGAAGACTAGGAAATTATTTGATTTTACTTTAGTCTAAAACATTAAAAAGGCATGTAATAATAATAAAAGATTGATTATCAGACCCTATTGGATCCATAATTGTGTAAGAAACATTAAACTTATGGATATGGTTAGTATTTACAAGTATTAAACTGTTTATATATACGATCAAATTGAGTAACCTCATTTTTAAATTTGGTTAAAAATAGACCAAGCTTTGTTAAGTTTATTAGAGATAAGATTTTCATCAATAGTATCATCACAGCTTAACAAAGACAAAAAAACAATTCATTGTAATAAATTAGTCTTTTTTTAAACCTTTTTGTAAATATTAAAAGAAATGACGTAAAATACTAATAACAAATAAAGAAACTCTTTAAAGATCCATATATGGACAGTAACAAAAATGAACTTGAAAACAATGTAAATGCATATTATCCAAAGAAAATAACAGTAACATTGTTTGTTTAAAGAGTGAAAAGAAAATCTGTGAAAAATATACGCGCAAATCTTCTAACTGGCACGGTTAAAAACCCGGCCAAGTTCGTTTCTCTGGAATGCTCCTTGGCAGTTTTGATGCATCGCAATATTTTTCCGTCAACCGCATGCGCCTGTGACGTCACTTGATATATTGGCCTTCGTCGGCGTGACGCCATATTTCGTTAATATCCCGAGTCCCGGGTTGGCGTTTATTGTTTTTATTAATGCAATCACTTTTACTTGTGAATTAACGCTTTATGGAAATATCATTGTTAGATATTATGGAATATTATAATAGATTTATAAATTAATAATGAGTATTTTGTATTGTACATTTTGCACAATAGTTATGCAGAGCGTTGTCTCGTGGCACGTGCAAACACTTTGCTTTAAGGAGGCTTCGTCTACTAGTTGTAGCAAGTGTTTTGGGAAGAAATAAGGAACTTTTTTAAATTTTAAATTACTTATATTATACAAGAATATACGAATAATAGAACAAAACAGTGCAAGCCTACCTACCTACCTTGTAGTAGTACCGTGACCAGTATGTTGTATTCGTTTTTATATTTATTAGTACACAAAGCAATCTATCCCAAATTGAAGTAGTGAACTTGTACCTATTGAATATAATATTTGTTTAATACGTGTATATACCTATATTTCATTAAAACGACCGAGATGAATAAAAAGATACCTGTTTATGTACACAAATAGCTCGAGAACCGAATTCGAAACCCTAGGTGTAGTAGCCGCCTTCTCAACCATTACACATGTTAAAACTTATTTCAATAGTTATTAATATTGTATTCATTTGCAACTTTTTTAAATATTTTATTCTAGTGAGAATATTATCTAATGATGAGTTAATTACATAACAAATTAAAAAAATAATAATCATCATCATCATCAGCTCATTAAACGTCCCTACCGAGGGGCACGAGCCTATCCTTAAAGGTGATTAGGCCTTACGCGGGCCCAGTGCGGATTGGACGACTTCGCACACAACCTTCGAATCTCTTCGCAGGCGTGCATGAAGGTTCCCTCACGATGTTTTCCTTCACCGTAAGAGCGTCGAATAACGTACATATATATTTCGAAAATACGAAAACACATTGGTACGTGGCGGGATTTGAACCTCAGCCCTCTCGGTAGGAAGGCGACAGTCCACACCATAATGCCGCCGAGAAAAAAAATATATTAATCTATAGTAATCCCAGAGTAATTTAGGAAACCATCTCTGCCACGAATATTTATGTACCTACTCCTAAATGAAAACCAAGCTATCAGTGAAGCTAAAACCCCTGCAACGAGTCTATAGCCTTTTTCCATTCAACCATGCATCCTCTCGAAACTGTAACCGAAACTTGGCCACGAAACGTGTATTTGAAAACTTTCCATGCGCAAAAAAACTGTAAAGAATCTTGGTACGCCTAAGCCGAAAGAGTCAGCGAAAGACAAAGGCGGTCTCGAGAAAAAAAAATGCTAACTACAAAGAGGTGGGGTAGCGTCTCGAGACGGCTGCCTCATATGTATGGAAATGGGGGCTAAGCCGGACGAATAGGGCGCATCCAATGTAGTACTTTTTGCCCGGGAAATACACCGAATTGAACGGAGCAAAGTTGCTACGGACAAAGGAGTTTGTATTGAAATTTAATCGGAATTGAAATTGTTTTTTCTTTACGAACGGCACAAACAAATGTATAATATTAATGTGATTACCTTAGAGTATATATATATTGATACTCCAAGGTGATTACGAATGTAAACCGTAATTGGAAAAACCACATGTATATTTTGTATTTGTGTATTTTTATTAACACTAACCATTGCAAAAGTAAGGTATACTGAGTTTTATTTTATTACACCGTGCGCAAGAAAACAGCGTATCTTTTTTTATGTTATAATGTACAGGACGGTCGAGACACTCATTTGATGGTAAGTGATACGCCTTATCAGAACAGAGCGACATTGACGGAAATCAACAGCCGATAGACAGTTACTATTCTCTGTCAATGCCTTACTGCGCCCGACACAAGAGACACAGATGTTAGGTCTCTTATACCCGATAATTTTACTAGCTACAGTGCCCTCATCCCGAAACTCAAAAGTGCATAACGCTCCTGTTTCACGGGACGATATCGGGCACTGCGGTGGTACCTACCTAGACGACTCAGTACCGAGTCTACCACCTAGTAAAAATACCTAATGATGACAAGTGGCACCTATCTCATTAAGTAATGGTCACATAATATATTATAGACTCTACACTGGTATTCACGCCGAGATTATTCAGCAAGCCTCTTTTGAAAATAATGTAAACTACGTAAGTCGCCAAAGTAAGTATTTTTCAGATTCTAAGATTATTTGACAAATAATTATATGTATTCTATCTAAGTGTGATATATAAAAGATGAATGCGTCGAACTTACTTGACCGTTAAAAAAGGGTTTTACCTTAACAAGATCGTGTATGACACGTTAATGTGCACAATCTCACTCAAAAAGTGTTCGCGGCAAAAGTCTGCTCATCGCGTCAGTTGCGCAGAATCTTCATTCATACTCACGTCGCTCGCTACATGTCATAGTGACATGGTAGTATGCTCGTGCTTATGATTTTTTAGATCTTGTAATTGTGCCCTAAGGTCAAAATTTTTATGAATATGTATTGACCTGGGTGTTTTCTATCTATAATATGAATGTATTAAAATAAATTAAATAATTATGTTTGTCCGTTGCATGCTATCTATATTACAGGCTAATGTTTAGTTTGGGGCTAGATGACTCTGCGAATGTCAGGGAATATATCACAGATTTCCCAATACAGGAGATAGGGCAAGCCGCGTTTAAAGTGCGACATATGTAAGCTCAACGAGCATACACTGGCTGCCAGTTTACGCTCTGTGAGACGAGTCAAGACGCACGAATATTAGAAGAAATTACCGTTTTTTCCAAAATGCCATCCTGTGCAATTGTAACATCATCACAATGAATCAATAAATTTACCAAGAAATATAATAACTTTTCACAGGTAAGAACCGAAAAGAAATTGCGACACTGAGACTGCCTATAAACTTGGCGGCTTGTCCAGTCTAATTGTATATTCGGATGTCTGTGGAATATATATTGCCATATATATATAATCTAATAAATACAACTATCCAATTTAAAGCAATGATCATTATTATTAAACCATACCAACTTTCAAGTAAAAGCTCACCAAATTAATACCAAAGGAGGCGCCTTTACATACATAAATACACGTCAGGTGTGCCCTAAACCGACGTTACGGATTTATTTTTCTCCAAGATATTGCGCGAAGAGATTTGTGGGTGCTCACATAGAACCCCCCAATTTACGTTCGCGTTCCCTGCATAGGCGAAGTTTGCTCGTTGAAGTTATTTTAAATAAAGATATATGAGTCGACGTTGAATTGTAGATCAGACGTTTGCTGTATTTTTTTGAGCACATGACATTATTATGCATTTTGTTTAGTGATATAAAAAACCAAAAAAATAGGTTAACAATTTTTGTTATTTTTTTATCTTAACTAAAAAAATTGTATACTTCGTTTGGAGAGATAAAAAAGCTAATGCATAAACCAACCAAATATGTTTTTCAAATTGCTTGTAATCAGTAAGCACATGACTTGATTATGCATTTTATTAGTGCTATAAAAAAAAAAAAAAAAGGATTATAATCCTTTATTCCTATTTTTTTTTAAATAACTAAAAATGTATACTTTGTTTGACAGATATAAAGTTAATGCATAAACTAATAAATATGTTTCTAAATTTTTTGGGATAGTGAAGTAAGAGCTTGAAGAGTTAGGAGCGTGACGAGTTACTTTAGTTTTATGCTGCTTATCTATAGAAGACGTTTTTGTTATGTTTGTATATATGATTATGATTTTCACCAATCAGAATAATTTCCCAATGGATTAATATGTTTTTATGTTAAAATGTAGAGGACAGTCAAAAGGACACCGGATGGTAAGTGATACGCCTGACCATGACAGAGCGGCAAAGAGACCAACAAATAATAGACAGTTATTCTCCGTCAATGCCGAACTGCGCCCGACACCCGAGACAACAGATGTTAGGTCTCTTATACTCGGTAATTTCACTAGATACAGTGCCCTCATCCCGAAACACAAAAGTGCCACTTCTGTTTCATGGGACGACATCTAGCACTGCGGTGGACCTACCTAGACGATTCAGTATCGAGTCTACCTCCTAGTAACACGTACTTGTTTTATATGCTGATTGGTCCAAATCCTACGCATACCAACATACCGTAGGACACCTACAACACAAAAATATTTCTAGGGGTACTACAGTACAACATTACCACCGTATAAAAAAAAAGTTTTTCCGTGACGAGACAATATTCTGTAATTCCACTTTTAAAAATAAACTATATAGATAGCGACAAAAATACACAAAGCACCATCTAGCCCTGGTTATATTATGAACCTGCGCACGCCTACAAAGAATTTGAAAGGTTGTGCGTGAAGTCAATTCGCAATCGGCCCGCGTGGACGACTTACGCCTATACACCGTATACGGGTAGGTTCGAGCTCCTTGGTAGTGACGTGTTATGAGCATGATGATGGTGAAATTTATGATCACACTTTTTAGTTTCTCCTTTTTTAATTTTATTTTACTTTGTCTTAATCATAAATATTATCAATTCACAATATGCGACCTGGCTACCCGCGGCTCTGATGTAAGTTTCTGGCACGTAATATATTAGCTGTAATCTTCTTACATCGTCTCAATTTCAGCCTACGACCCTCCCCCCTGGGATTACCTTCTCGGGTTTTTTCTCCCTTATCACGGCCAACGGTAGGTAAGGAATAGTTAGCTATTTGTTATAGTTGATCAGGTCATTATTTCCGTGGTTCTGAGAGCATGTTAACCCATCGTCGATCCGGTTACAATCTTAAGGTAGTCAGTGTTACCGCCTCAGTTTTTGAAAAACGGGCTACATTTGACATCATAGATAGCAATTACTTGAGAAATAAAGATATTATTAATTGTCATTTTGGAGACAGATTTCATGTATTAATGACAGTCCGTCTGTATTTTATACGTCCATGATGCTTAAATTATAAACTTTTGAAGGTAATCGTTAGATTCATTAAGAATATGACTTCGTATAGGGTTTTGTATGCTAAAATAAAGCATTTACAAATATTGTTACACTAATATTTGTAAATGGTCTCATTATTGCGACAACTCTTCCAATATCTCTTTACAATCTCTTGAAGAGAGATTGATACAACTGACAGATTATTGAGCCGTCATGAATTTCATAGAAGATATGAAATTCTTAACTGATGAAAACCGCCTACAAAAATACCAACTTACATTTTGGCTAATGCCCTATTCTTTGTCATCCAGTTTATTATATAACAAAGCGGTCCCCCGAACGGATACAAGTCGCCCCCGACACACGCGAAAAAAACATAATTTACTTACATCCAACCATCCAAGACATTACCATCCTAACAAGACACAATGGCTTCGCGAAATAACGTTCCTCCCTAGTTTGGCCTGACCAGTATAACAAGACCCCTCCTCCCCCTACTTTACTTTTAAATCTACGGACGTATGGATCGCATCTTGTTTGCTTTGGTTTCGATTATTTTTGTGCAAAATGGATGTAATGAGGCGTTCATCGGAAACACGGGTAGAAAATTTACTGAAGTGATTTAGTTACTTAATAGTTTCTGATAATTAAATAACTATTTCTATTTTTGAGACATCTCAAATTTGATATGAACGTTAACCTAAGCTAAAAGTATACTTACAACAAAATCTGTTTATCTATCATATCTATAATAAAATGCTTTGGCTAGAATAAATATATAAATCTATAAAGCTTCTTTAATTTAATATTTAAAAAGTTTGCTTTAGAGTAATAGCTTCTTCTATAAATACTTTAAATTCTATCAGTGAATCCCAAAACTAAATAAGAATTATAGTTATTTCTATATAAAATGCCACCAATATCTATATATAACATAAGAGACTCCAAATTAATAAAATAACTTGGCTTACATGAAAAAATCGGCTTAAGCGAACGCGGAAGAGACCTTGTTGCAAAGTCAAAGGTCTTCTTAATCTGGTCGATATTTCCACCCACGGGCGTCACTGGCTCTGGTGATTGATGACGTAGGCGGGGCGAATCCAATCATTATCCTTGATGCATGGCCGCTGGTACATCACTACTCTCGATTTTGGCTGCGGATTCGAAATTTGAAAATTAGTTTAGAGAAAATTGGAATTTTGTCGGCGTCGCCGGGTAATGTAATTTTAGGTTATGTCATTATGCTGCGATGTATTATAATTATTTTTAGTCTGTGGCTTACATTTGTGGTGGTGATTGGATACTTTTGTAAATGGAATTAAATATTAATTCCATTATTTGATTTTGATTGAAGAGTATCGAGTGTCGGTCTATCAGTTTAGTGTCGATAACCAGACCAACAGCAACTGACTTTACCTTTTTTGGCTAATGAAGATAATGTTTTATTGAACTAAACTGATACAAAACCCATTCCGCGTTGGCCTATACTATGCACTGGAACGTTAGGCTAAGCTAAGCATTAACAAATATAAAGGTATGTATTAAATAAATTTAATATAGACAGATAAAAATAAAATGCCGTCTCCTGGGGTGTTACCGCAATCTCTTAAAACGGTATTTTTATAATGATACGACAGCATTTTAGTACTAGAAAAGACGAAGTAATATTATTGTAACACTGTTTAAAGAGATGGCGGTAACCCCCAGGTATCGAACTGGTGGACGGTCTTAACCCGAACACACACACTGAAAATAAAATAAAAATGAACATCGCAATTTCAAAATTACTTACCATTTCTCTTTCTTAATTACATGTTGGCTTTATATCTACTAATATACTTTTATTATGAAGTAATTAAAAACACCGACTCAATATACCACAGTTAAGATGCACACTCCACGAAACTCAATGTCAAACTGAAACTGATTTAAAAAAAGCCATTCAAAACGCGCCATATCCGCTTTTTAAAACTGCATACATTACAAACCCTTGAATAATTAAAAATATGCGTGAGCCCAAATAATCGCGAAGAATTAACCCTTTGGATGCAAATGAGTTTGTGCTCGCAAAATAATCACAACCGGTCCTTTTGGCCAGGTGTGTTATTATTTTAAATAGAGGGACATCTTTAGGTTACTGTTCTAATGGATGCAACGGTTTTTTGGTTCTGATATTGTAACTTATGGGATTTTTCAAACACGTTTTTTTTAAAAGCAACTTTCATATTGAAATGGAATTCGATGCTAGCATATTTAGATATTTCGAAAAATAAAGATTTTTTTTTATATTATTCTACTTTCAAAAAATAAAAAACTTAAAATTTCCTCAAGAAAATTCCAGACAAACACATATGTATGCATGTGTGTATGATAGAATGTAATTTAAATTGATAAAAAAAGAATAATCCAAAGGGCAGGTGCCAAATCAAATCCACATACATTTTTGTAGGAAAACAAAGACTGATATTCACAAATGTTTCACCTCATAATCATTACGCATATTATTAACGTACAAAATTACAGTCAAAAACATTGGTACGAACGGAAACTCTTTGAAGACACAGTGCACCTGCATAACCGCTTGGGGACAAAATTTGAATTTGAATGCTCGATCACGGAAGGGTTAAGACGGCGCGTCCCGAATGAAGAATAAGACCTTTTTTTCGATACAGCAAAAGAAGGGTTAATTAAGAGCGTTCTGTATTCAAAATAGGAATTCAAAAAGTAATGGTTAAAAGACAAGATCGTGGGAGTCCGAGAGCTAATGGGGCGAACCATAGACAAAAAATAGTTGTAAAATATAGAGTTACTGCTATTAATAAATGCAGTATATTCATATTATTTATGCTCATGTTCGTTTACAATGGCTCTTCTTATTATTAGCAACCACCGCATGGCATGATAACTAAATGTTCCAAAAGGGATATATGTATGGCTACTAAATTTCCTTGCCTTTTTCGAATCATATCGCATAGTGGTAATTATGTCTAGAAAAAAAAATTCATCTCAATTCGTACGTACTAAAGTTTGTGTGAAAAACATTTCTCCTAGTATTTTTTTAGTTTGTATTCAGTTTACGTAAACGAACTCTAGTATTTTATTACTTAATGATTATCTTGGTTTACATATTTAGGTTATTTATTGATATACTAATAAGTATTTTGAATTTAAAGCGATGATATTATAACATACATATATAACGCCATTTATATTTAAATATAAATTTACTATCGATATACGTACTTAAAACGATAATTTTATCATAAAGAAACTATAACCGCGAGCCCCATATGGTGTTGCGTCATAAAGAATCAATCGAAACTATTTATCGTCCATCAATAAAGTTATTAGCATATTAGATGTAATGTTGACACAGCTTTCCATAACACTCTACCCCTTCGATTAAGCAAAGACATTCCCACACCTTGATATCTTTCGATATATCTTCCCACGAACGCTAAATCCATGAATATATTAAGCGAGTTTATTATAAAAACCTCTTTTATCTGTACTTCTTACGACATCTAATACACTGGCCGAAAAGGTTGATTTGAATAAAAAAGCAAAAGGGTTATTCTTCCAAGTGTCAAAATTGCTCTTCCGCATCTATAAAAATGGCGCCTCATTTGAATATCGAACGTTGATTCCGAAGACGCATGGGATCTATTTTGCATGTCTATGTCAGTTTTGTGTACGTCTTACGTTGCGTTTTTGTTGGAATATTTTAACTTTTCGCACAGTGGTACAAAGCTTGGTATTGTTGTATTGATTTTCGCCGGCGATGCGTGGAATGCTGTTTTGTATGCGTAATGAGATCAAATATTTTGCGTGGCTCTGTCACATTTGCTAGTTTTATCGGCCGATAATGTATGCGGGTATTGTTCAGGTGATAGATAGTTTGGTGTTGGGATGCGTTCTCACGTTCTGTTATGAATAGTTCCACCGCAATATTTGCTAATAGTTGAAATCAATGTCTATCTACTAGTTCGAAATCATAGTTTAGACTAAACCTTAGATGGAGTTAAAATTTATAGTACTTTTAAATAACCTAATTGAACATTAAGCTTACAGAATTTGGCTGCCTTTGTTTTATTTTTACCAAATATTCTTAATTTTCATAAGTATTTATATTTAAACTTAATGTTTAAAAACTCAAACAACATAAAACTAATGTTCACATTGCCGCATGTAACTTAATAAGTATTACCTAATATAGCTTATGGTATTAACGTTAATTTGTTATTTAAATAATAAAAAAAAAGTTTTATAAATAATGCTTAAGCAATAACAAAAGCAAAAACACAAAATAAAATGAAGTTCCCAAAGCGATCCCACTCGAAATTGATTTTAAAACACATAAGATTAATTGTTATAGATACAACGTGACAATGACAATTGCAATAAAACACGCCATCTAAATTATTTATGATTAAAAAACAAACCTAGCACCATAGACTATAAATGGAATAAACAATCGTTCAAACTATTCTTATACCATAGAGTTCGCAGATAATAAAATTGGGCATGAATAAATTAATCCTTTTGATCTAAACATTGTATTTAAATATGCTTGTGTTTGAATGCTTATTATAAATGACTTCCGATCTATTATTATTGCTGTTTGGAATATAAATGATCATATTATCTCTGTGAGCATAGAAATCAATTGCCCAACAAGTACTGGGAATTGAATCCATCGGATACGAGTAATGTTTTGAAATATCCCAGCTTAATACAAAATCAGTTGCCTCCTGGAGATGAAATCGTTCTTAGAACAGTACTATTTATTTTCTTGTTGGCTTTCCATGTGGTGTTGTATTTGTAACGTTAAGTACGACATTCGTTTTTTCGTACCTTTCGGTAACTTGACCGTAGGCAGACTGACTGATGTTGACTGTATTGAAGAGAGAGAGTTGCCCACAAAATTTCGTAAACGCTCCTTCTCTGTCAAAATGGATGTTTAAGGAGCCCTAGCCAGCCTCTTTTCACCGTCGGGATAAAAGACGCAATCGAGCGTTCCATCCATACGTGGTCAACATCCCACGTATCCGCACAGCCCGCTATGGTGCCTTGTTCCTAATGCGCACCGCAAAGGAATGGAACTCGTTGCCTCCTTGTGTTTTCCCCGAGCGTAACAACCTGGCCAAGAGCGTTCAAAGCAAGAGTGAATAGGCTGATTCTAGCCAGGCATAATCCATCCGCGGCCACACCTTCACTTACCATCAGACGAGATGGCAGTCAAATATCCTACTATAGAAGATAAAAAAAATACAAATACTAAGTCGAGAAACTCGGTTCTTTTCAAATAGCTCCGTATTCAAGGCAGTATTTACTGTAGCAAAATAACAAGCCGTACAAAGACTTTATCCTGAAAGGGGGGGAAGGTGAAACAGGAATAAATTGTTCGCGGAAGACTCCGTTTAATCGTTCGTGAGTAATTTGAAATATTGTCTCGGTACTTACCGCTCTCTGCGCCCGGGACTTGAGAGGAAGACTTCGTTGCTAATTGAAACCTGTACTTTTGACTTTGTTGTAACAAATTTTAAGAATGATTCAAAAACCCGCAATAACTTCTACTGAAGGTTGTCTTGAATTGATTTTTAGCTATAAGATCGCCTTGATTATAGACTTTTATCTTTGTTTTTTCCTTCTGTTTTATGTGCTATAAAGTTTATCAGTATTATCATAGATAATGGCGGTGTGGACTAACAGATTCACTAAGTTACTTTTTTTTAATCTGTCAATACGACTTATTTCCCTAAATTTTCTGACATCGCGACCTATGCCATCGTGGTCTTGGAAAGCTTACAGAATGTTGAATTAAGAACATAACTCTGAAAATTCAAACCTAGCCTAAAATATACTCAATCTTGAATTCATCCTTCAATTATATTAGATCGTAGCTATAGTCTAGAAGTCCCTTTGAAAGGTACAGAAAGGGTTTTGTCTATGCTTTTAAAGCTGACAAATAAACCCATAGTAAAGTTCACTAGATTCCCTATTATTAATAAAATATCAAAAGTATTTTAAATTTACATAAAAAGTATCACCGTAGCATAAGTTGCAAATTATTTGTTAACTAACAACTAACGAATTTGACTCTTATTTTAAAGTACATAAGGATTAACATAGTTAAAAATCCAAACTGCAGTGTGTCGAAATGAATACAAGTTGTGCGCAAAAGGTGAGCCGTTTTTTTTTTCATTGTTTTGTCACAGCGATTTTGTTTCAAATTTAAATATTTTATACATGTGACAATAGACAAAGCGCCGGTACTTGTAACTGTGAAAAATTAAATATAAAAATTATGACGACTCGACCCTTTGTTGTATAATATTATGCAAATGCAGCGCGGATGTGTGATGCGAGGAAGTGCTCGATGGTTCTTTTTTGTTTTGTTTTTTTAGTCTGTGACTGAAATTCTATTGTCGTTCAAACCAATGCCAGGTTTTAAATTAAATTTGAATTTGGAACACATTCCTCATCAGCATTTTATCTTATTGCTGGAATCTTTTCAGCTAAATTGATTCTCGGAGCTAGTGGGAGATTCAAACTGTTTGAATTTTTTTACTAAACGTTTTTTATTTGTAAAGTTGTCTTATAATGGCTTGAATAAAGAATATTTTGAGTTTGAGTTTTGCCATTTTAATAGATTGACTGCTAGAAATTGTTTAAATTGCTCTTTTAAATAATACCTACCTTACTGCAACGTCCTAAGCCGAGTTTCGGGTCCCAGTCTGGGACGCCCTTAATCTCGTTGCATAATCATTTTTCTGGTAATTTGTGAAGGCCATCTACAGCCAACAGCGGAAAGACCATATCTATCATTTAGACACCTCAGCCGATAGCCCATTATTGACAAAAATGCACCCCTTTTGTCACAAAAACGAGTCAAAATTCACACAGGAAATTATGCAAATGATTAAAAGGTGCGAATGATCAAACTTATTAGGATGCGAGCATTCGCCGCGGTACTTCTGTTTACACGCAATTCGAGACGGCCCGGTGCGCAGGCGCATCATTGTATGGGTTATTTGTTTTGGCGCCAATACTGAGATTTGCATTAATCACTAAGACTTGTGGAAGAGTGTTTTCATCTGTCTACGTGGGGATTTCAATGTCATATATTTATCCCGCCCGGCAATCAGTTTTATCCTAGTTTGGTTAGGTTGATTTACCTGATTCTTTCAACCTATCGCAGTCCAGAGCTGGACATCAATCTCCTCCAGTTTGCGCCAGATATCCTGGCCCTTTGCTTTTCCATTCTAATTCAGCCTCGCTAAGCTTACGCTACGTTTGCTAGGTCGCGGACCACTCCAGAACTCGTCTTCTCCATCGGCAATTGGTTCTGCGATATACGTGACTAGCCACTGAATTGTCCGAAGAGAAAGATCATACCGTGCTTCGGAACAATCTTAATAAGTCCTTAATCCACTTTTTTTTCAAACTGACTACTGCTGTTGGCCGCAGATGGCCTTTACAGCTTCACCGGGCAATTGGCGAGCGCAGGTGGCTCTCAGATATCAACATTTATACAACGAGTATAAGGGCGTCCGGGAGTGGGACTCGAACCTCGGCTTAGGGTGCTGCGGGGAGGAGTAGGTAACCTAGTATAAGTTTGGAGATAGACGCGGCCCGGCACACACCTTTTACGCGAAAAAAGACTGAGTGAACGTACGGAGAATAGCACTATCTAGCCCCAAACTAATCATTAATCTTGTAACATGGGCACTAAACAACCGATAAACATACCTAAATACTTTTTTGTAATTTAATGGAACACCCAGACAAATACAGCTAGGCTTGCTTTTTTACAAGGAAAAAGGCATATACAGGTCTTTAAAGAATATTAAACAGCGTGTTACAATTTTTTTTATTAATTTATTGTTTTTGAATGTATAATTCTTTTTTTGCAATTTCTCGTCCACCTTACTTCATATTTTTTCAATAAAACTTCACACGCAGCTTCACCACAATTAGTTAAAAATTAAAATTAATGAGGAGCTAATTTCTTTTTTTAAATAATAGACGCTCTCTATCGTTCGTCACTAAAAAACATTAATAACTGAATTGTGAGCGTTCAAGTAGAACACATAAAACGTTTGGCTCAAAATAGTATTTCGTAAACTATTTTATGTTAATCGGTAAAAGTAAAATTTAGTGAAAATCAACTGTTGAAAACAGTATAAACAATATTGGCAAACTGTCATCGGCCGTCAAAATTTCAAAAACATCGACACTCGTCAATCCCTTACCTGAACCATAAAGGCATGTGCCAGAAAATCAATACCGCCGTGTCGCGAGCGTGATCCGACGAAAAACTACTGCCCCAACCTTGGGCGAGGATTTTTCTTCCCCCCACACACCCCTGGCTTAGGGGCGCGAGGGTACGCAAAAAGATGCCTGGTTTTTTCTCGTGTGTTTTTGTTGACTGTTCGTTCCACCTTTGGGTTTTAGACTCTAGCGTTCTAACGTCAGGGTTTAAATTAGACTGAGTTCAGACTTGATATGTGGGCGATTGTCATTGAGTTTGTGTGTTGAATTTTGAGTGTTAAAGCCTGAGTTTTACGGTAGGTTTTCGAGTGCACTATAACCGGAAAACGTGTCGGTAAACGTGGTATATGGCGGTGTTTCGGTCTTCGAAACGAAATTAGGGACCGCTCGCTTGAATGGCTAATGACTTCTTATGATTTCGATGTCATGTTGCGTTTAGTTGCGTCGCGTTGACTCGGGGGCGAGGGGGTGGAATTTTAAACGGATTTCGTCACGTTCGAGTTTTGCATGCGTGGGGTCGACGAACTTGCTTGTTTGTTTGGATATGACATATCTTCGTATTTGAATGATTTTTTCGTATAGTCGCCAACAAATATGTATTAGTAGACAAGGTGACCAAATACATCTGAACAGTTTAAAATGTCAATAAGTCCTATACAGTATGTAAAAGTTGCCATTAACATCTCAACTACAATCGCTTCATTAATGTCTGAGCAGGAGCTTCTCAATAACTTCTATACAAACAAATTTTCAATTATATCTGAACACTTATACGTCAAATGACTACGAGGATAATTTAGGCCCAGTATTAATTTATTTACTGCATGAAATCAAAAGGACAAAACTATAAACATTATAAATACGATCAAAATTATAAATACGATCCCATATACTTGATCTCTACGTTTTAAGTTTATTGGTCGCCTGACCAATAAACAATCGGTTCCAGATACCACTACACTAAATAAGTAGTTAACGAATACCGTGTAGGTTCTAACCTGAGTTAAGAGAACTCAGATCCACATTTCGATAGCGTAACTCAGGTGACTACGCGCTGCTGTAATTGGTTGAAATTGACGACCGTTGAGAAGCAATTTTTTAGGAAAGACGTTAAGCCTTTTGACTAAAAACAATTGTCAATTTATAGCAATTTATTACTTTAAGATAATCATGTATACTTCTTTTCAATAAATAAATAAAAGATGCGTTTTAATTATTTATTTTTTAGTGTTAAAGCTGTAGGTATATATTTAGGTTATCTTTTTTATTTATTAAGTATTTTTCTAGTTTCATGTCATTTGATGGTATCAATAAAGATCATGTACTAATAATATAAGTTACATTGAAAATGAAGCCGAAATTAAATGAAGCGTGTGCGTTTTGTTATGGTTAAAATACGTAAATAGTTTTTAGCAAATTAAAATCTAATTCAAAACAAAATACTACATCTGCAATAACCATTTAAAGCCTCTTATAAAGATACCAAGCAAATATTTGCCATGAATTATCTGACGTTTTAACAAAGACATTCTCGTTTAATTAACACTTACCCGGCGATTGTTACGGGCGATAATTAAGAGGGATGCTTGGAATCTGGCGAGAAACCCTCCTCTCTATGTAAATACCTTAATTCTAGGTTCCGTACTATCAGGAAAACGGAAACCCTTTAACACTGGTTGGACTAGAATATGTTATGGGAGATCCATGCCTACCACCATCGATAGCTTGATTAACGGTAACAGACATTGAAAATCATTTATACATAGTATCGATAGTTTTGGCAATAGTAGTTTGCTAACAAGTACTTTTTTGCTATTTTATCGGCATTGATGACTTTTTTTAGACGCTCCAAAAAAACGGCTTCATGACATGATTTAATTCAGCATTTTTAAAATAGAAAATCATTTGATGCTCAATCTAGCCCTACCCAGCTCTATATAACTTCTCAAAAAGCCCTTTTTCTAAAACTAAGGTGGCACTGTTTTAATGACTTTTTTTCAAATTGCACTCGTATAAAATTAGTAAGCTGTAAGTAGGTTTGAAAGTTGAATTTTATTAAAAGCTCGCCATTACATTAAATTTATTCGGAACCCTTGGTATGCAGACCCAACTTACACTTGACTGGCTTTTGTGAACAAAGGCTTCTTGCTTTACACTTATCTTTAAATTAATATGATTCCAATAATATATATTAGAATAAAGGTTTTTCTAATCGAACAAATTGATGACCATTCAGATCAACTCCTAACAGACTACACTGACGTCGTTTAATCAAATATTGTAACGTAAAATATTACGAAATGTACAAAGATTTGGTTTATTTATACAAGTACCTAGAATAACCCCAATCCTCTTGATTTTTTAAGTCGTTTATCTTATTTGAAATTACATCTTTGAATAAATAGTGCATTGTATGATTATGTATGTATATATTAATTTACATTATTTTTTTAATCATAATAAAGTACATTGTACATAAGCTATTATTATCTAGCGTAAAATGCAAGAAAAATATGTCCAACAGTGTACTGTAATAGGTCAAAGAAAGAAATGATTAACATAAACCAATCTTTATATTTCATGATCTCTCTCTAGACAACATATAACAGTTTTTATATTGTTGAATACCTTCAATATATTTATTTGAATATCAGTGTTTGTATTGTGGAATAGATATTTAAATAAATAAATAAATATTAAAACTGACTCGTACGTAAATTAAATTTTAAACAAATACTTAAACCAAATGGGCCTTTGTACACGCGGTAGTGCCTTGTGACGAGTTGTGACAGGCCGATGCTATCGCTGGTCACGGTGATGGGCTTGGACAAAGAGGCCATGTAACCTTCGAACGGGCAGTTGGTAAGTAGTTTAATTAAATTAGTGAGCAACCAACCTGGTTTCTTTCACCCTTATTCCTATGCTGTATACTGGCGCTGTCTGTTCCTTCATGTAATCAATAATAAAGTAATCGCAGTAAGGAACCTTAGACTTGGCACGTCTTTGTCTTGATTTCATTACTTTTTAGAGAAGCAGCTCCATCGAGACTTGGCTAGATTTTTTCAGAATGTTTTTGGAGGGATTTCACTTCTTTTTGTAGAAACTTGAAGGAATATTGGACGACTCATTGGGTGTAATAGTTGAGACGTCGGCTACTACACCAAGTTTCTGGGTTCGATCCTCGGGCATTACCTACAAATATTTGTGTGCATGAACATGTCTGTTTGTATTGGTCTAGCCAGCTCGACTTGGCGGGGCACTACCGTGCCCCGCTTTTTCAACATTGGATGAAGCGGCCCACCATGTTGAATATATATTGTTTAAAGGCGGTATGTCGATCTCTTATAGGTGCTCCAGATCTTCGATTATCCAAGTTTTTATAGTTTTCCCATTATGTACCTATTAAACCCTAACTCTGTACCAAATTTCAACTCTCTGAGTTAATGGGAAGTACTAGTTCTATTCTGATGATTTTGTTATCTAAGCAGGGTCACCAGGTACTCCAGATCTTCGACTATCCAAGTTTTATAGTTTTCCCTTTATGTAGCCTTTAAACCCTAACTCTGTACCGATTTCAGCTCTCTGAGTTAATGGGAAGTACTAGTATTGATGATCATGAGTGAGAGAGTGTCTATCTGTCGAAAATGCGAAACTTTGCTTACGCTTTAAGTCGGAACTAAATAACCTACAAACTTGAAATTTTAGATTTCATGTATGTTATTACATCTTACTAGATAACGAAAATTTCAGCGCTCTGGTATTATCCAAAGGTTCTCAAATTGGGCCTGAAAATGCAGCGAAATGGATCAGTGTTTGCTTCGCGCTCGACTTGGCGGGGGCACTGCCGTGCCCCCAGATTGTAGTTTGTATTAGGTATCCTATCTTCCATTAGTCTATGTATTTTTTTCTGCATTATGCATAAGTTTATTTTATAATTATTTATGTGGTAATGTGTACTTAGTTTATGTACTATTATATTAAAATTCTGCATTAAGATTAAGTTTTTGCATTAGCCCGCGTACCTATAATCATATTTCTTTCACTTAAAGGTTGCCTGGAAGAAATTGCTACCTTAGCAATAAAGTTGCCTACATTGCACTCGTTTTTGTTGGGCTGTATGCTTTTTTAATATGTGCAGTAAATATTTTTTATCTTATCTGTATCTAGTAAAATTACCGGATATAAGAAACCTAACATGAGGGCCTTGTAAATTAGTGAGCATCCAACCTGGTGGTTAGTGGCGTTTGTCGCCTATAAGCCTATGAAGCGTGTGCGTTTTGTTATGGTTAAAATACGTTTTTTTTTAAGCTGTAGGGGGCGAACGAGCATACGAGTCATCTGATGGCAAAATAATAATATGAGCCACAATTAAATACTGCTGAATAAACTAACACACCTGGTGGTAAGTGACGTATCACTTCAGGTGTACCTGATCTGTATCAACTAAATTCATCTCTCATGATAAAGTATTTTTGGAAGTTAATAAAAGTACTTATCATTATTTTCCGCCAACATTCTCCTGCGCCCGTCACCCGAGACAACAGATGTTTTTTTTATGTTACAAAGTGAACACGACGGTCAGAACGTCCACCTGATTGTAAGTGATACGTCTGACTATTACAGTTATTATTCTCCATCAATGCCGCACTGCGCCCGTCACCCGAGACAACACAAGTTAAATCTCTTATACCCTGTAACTTCACTAGCTACAGTGCCCTCATTCCGAGACATCGAAATGCAAAACACTTCTATTTTTCGGGACGATATCTGGCACTGCGTATCTATCTAGACGACTAAGTATCGAGTCTACCACCAAGTAAAATTTGAGTTAGATCCCTTATACCAGTATTTTTCTGTAATAGGTTGAAGAGAGAAACCCACACGGAGGACCACGCTTCAGGTCATGTTGACTGTCAAACTGAGCTACTACAATTTCCATACATTTTCTATGAAATTAGGGTCTAAGTGGAGGACCATAATGTTTGGTGCTGAAAAGAAGATATGCCACGGTTAACAAACGCACTCATATTACTTTTTTATGAAAAAGGAATGGATATGTAAATAATCGTAACGCTACTAAATTAATTCTAAAAAGCTATTATTATAAATAGCTTTTTAGAATTAATTTTTAAACCACTTTTTTCACAATCTAAACTTCTTCTTTGATTCAACTCTTGCGCACTATCAACTGCAGTCGATCTAAGCTTTGATACCCCACCCTGGGTTTGTAAAAACGCGCATTATTAAAAAAAGAGGGAGGGGTCTTATGCTAGACAGAGATAGAGTGTGAGACAAAAAATACGCAAACGGAAGGGTTTGCATTTTTTATGAACCCAGCCGTAATGGCGCGTACACATTTGTGTTGTTTTGCGATTATTTTAGGCCGGAATATCAGCCTAGGTGTAACGGTTTCACTGCTCGTATGATATCGTGAAAGAAACAAAACAAAATCTATTATTTGTCGGTAGTTTTTGCCCACCAATTAATCGAGGGTCTAATTATAGATGCTAATAGTAAATAACGTCAATTCTATAGTTAATAACTTTTCCTATACCTAGTTTCATCATCATCATCCGTACGGTTTATCCCGGTTGCGACCCGACGTGGTTGCGTGGGGTCCCAGAGTCCGCCCTTCTTACCTTTCTAGCCTACTACGAGCGGTCTTGTGCATTCTCGTGGTAAGTTTGTTGGCCCACATATCGCATGATGACATCAAGCCAGAATTTCATATGCCAATCTGTCTTACACCTGGCGGACGCGGCATAGCCAGACATTTGTTCCCAGCGTAGCCACGTTGCCGTGTTACATGGCTGTACCATCTAGGTGGCATTCCTGCACTTTATCTGTGAAATCGCTTATGTGATGGCCCAATGCGCTCCGAATACGCTATAGCCAAAAGTCAAAAGGCCTTCAGTGGGATGTTAGACTGGATGATGGATTGAAGGTTAACCTTATTGTTTAATAAAACTAACCTAGCCAAAGAAATACTTGTTAAATATGAGTATATTACAAATTTTACACTTAATGTTATATTTTATATTAATTTAGTTGTACACCTAACACAAAAATATGTATTTTATTTATACTTATATGGGATTCAGTAAATCCTAAGTTCTGCCTAACAAAAACGAGGCTCTAAAGCTTAAAGCCGTCTGCGACGTTCCCTGAGAAACTCTGAAGATCCACCAAGCATCGGACAAAAGTACACCTTTTGACTTCATGTGGTATGCAATAAAGAATTGAGAATTGGGATATTGCTGAAATCAAAATCAAAAGTAATGTATCTGTGGAACAACTCTTTGTCATGAATGTATAAAATAAAATGCGGATGTATTGTCATTAATGAAAAAATTGTGTCCACGAAACGACAACTACTGTCTATGTCATTTTGTAATCTTTTTTCATATACACAATAAATATGTACTTACATACGTACTACTTAAAATTGAGAAAGATGCTTTCATTTTAACAAACTAGTTTTCTTAATAACATCAAAATTGGGTCTCATTCTTTTAAGTTTATTGAAAACATGAAATGGATTTTTTTATTTATTTTTATATTATATTACCTATATAAAAATATACATTTTTATTTCAGTGTCTATACAAAGTTTATTAGCTTACATACATTCCTTTGAATCCAATAATAAGAAATTACTGCCAACATTCTAATACAGTAAATTCTAATAAGTTCTGCGTACTTTGATGTTTAGAACGGTTTTCTTATTGGCTCTTCGAATAGGTATGTATCTTCATGAAAGGCCCATAAATGAATATAAATGTATAAAAGCGTACCAAGTGAGATGTGAGCGAGCAATTTGGTAGAAAATCAACCAGTTTACTTTGTAGTCACGTACACAGAACGCTTAGGCCATATGAATTAATCTTCATTTCAATTGATACTACTAGCGACATCTATTGTTCACTGGCTACAAAGTTATCAGAAAATTTTACTCGATATAACTTAGGTAAGTTGAAAGGAATAAATATTTTAGCGAAAATCTCTAAAAATATATTTGTATAATAAAATAAAAACACAGTATATTAAATTACATTTAAATGGATAAATAAAATTTTGCCTCGGCGACTTCCCCGCTATCTAGCGGCGAATGGCAAAACTTTGTACTGCTTTACCGACTGTCGTCATACACTCGATAGGTAGGGGGGCATTGTTAGTGTGTGCGTGTGAATTTGGCGCCCATTTCGAATCGTTATAGGTTTGTTTTCGACTTCTTTTTTGAAGTGTTCGCGATAGACACCGTACTTTTAAAACATTGTTCGTCATGTTTTATTGTAAAGCCATTTGATTGGCTTTAAATAAATAAAAACTACAGTACTGCATGCCTACGGGGATTGGATGGGATTCTATTATGCTAAGAAATAATGGCGACTGAGATGCGGAGGACAGATAATAAAAGACAATGAAAACAATCAAATACGTGGGAACTGTGCGACGCCTCGTGACAAATTGTATAAAACAAAAAGTAATTATTTTTCTATTCATATTGAAGAAAATTTGTTTCTTGATTAACTTATCTGTTATCAATGACATCCATATAGATGGTTCCCACAGTTTTCCCAATACAGGAGATGGGACAAGCCGCGTTTTTTAGTGCGACAAATGTTAGCTCAACGAGCATACACTGGCTGCCAGTTTACGCTCTGTGAGACGAGTCAAGACGCACGAATATTAGAAGAAATTACCGTTTTTTCCCAAAATGCCATCCTGTGCAATTGTAACATGCCATCATCGCAATGAATCAGTAAATTTACCAAGAAATATATTAACTTTTCACAGGTAAGAACCGAAAAGAAATTGCGACACTGGGACTGCCTATAAACTTGGCGGCTTGTCCAGTCTAATTGTATATTCGGATGTCTGTGATGGTTCCTATTTAATTAATCGATATAACTTTACCTCATTGATGTTAACCATTTAGTAAAGTTATTAAGATGGTAATTAGATACCTATTTTGGTTCATGAATTTATAAATAAATTATCTAATATAGTCTCCGCCGAAAATTCATAACAGCCTTCGTGGTCTAGTTAAGAAAAGAGTTTTTCTGTGGAAGGTTAACCAGATAAATCAAACCTATCGCAAACCGCTTCTGTACATAGGCTTCCCCAATTTTGGGGGATTCTTCTGATGTCGTCGGTCCATCAGGCCTGAGGATTTATAACGTAATTTTGTTTTAATTTGCTAATATTTAACTCATACGAAATGTGTTAATAATACTTTTTATAAGTTATTTAATATATGGAATATTTGAAGGAATTGACGTTCTGAAATCAATTGTATAATAAAGTTTCCTAATCGTGCTTATTTACATTATCTACCGCATAATCTACGGCCTTCTTATTTATTTTCTTATATTTAATAAAAAAAAGAATTCAATTTCCTGATTATTTCATAAGCTTGCTAGAAATTAGCTAGCGGCAATAAATAAAGGCGATATCCGATGAGTGTAAAAACTACAAATTATTTCAAGCAACACAATTATGACAATTATCAAGACATGTAATTCACAACGGCAACTTTTTATTTTCAACATAACTGGACGTATGCATAGATGGCCTAAAGCTCCTCATGTACACGCAACTTTAAAAAAAGAGTACAGAAAAAAATATCAAAAGTCGCTGCAACCGGCACTGGCTAAATCAGTTAAAAAGTGATGCATGAAAAATTAATCCACGCTCTAATTTAAAAAAAAACTGTCACGTTCAAAAAAGTAGAGGAAAAAAACACAAACGTTGCTACTACTGGCAGGTAAATCAGATAACAAGCGATGCATGAAAAATGACTCTAATTAAAAAAACTCGCACAATAGAGTTCTTAATTTGAATTCGAATTCGGCGAAAAAGAATGCAACCCCTTCGTGTCACCAACATGAAACAAAGAGAACGAAATTTGACTACGAACGAACACTTTTGATTTAAAGCCGTTGATTCTAAAGAGTCGAGTGCAATGTAACGAATCGTATATGAAAGGATATTTTTTTTCGCGATGGAAAAAAATACCCAAATAGAATTCCTGATTTTAATCAGACGGGAAAGATTTTTTTGGTTTGTGAAAATTATATTGTAAATAATATTGGGCAGTTGTAAGTTGGATAATTCAAATTTTATTTCTATTCATAAGGGTTGAGCTGTAGCTTTTTAGGGAATAATTTATGTCTTTTTTTGTTGTCACTTTTATTTAATGCATATTTTAATAATTTAGTATATTTAGATATACTTACATATTAAAGTAGATACGTCGATAGTTTAGTAATTTTTCGATATTATCCAAAATTAATTTCAATATTAAATGTTTGGTCAAGTAAGTCAAATGAAATGCTAGGGCAAACATTTCATTTGATTTGCCAGTTTGATTCCGGGAAAGTAGACATCCAATTTTTATATGACATTAATGAACAAGATTGTCCGTACATAGTGTACGTTTTACTAAGGTAAAATATCTTGTACCTCGGTTAATACCGCGGGGCACAGCTAGTAATTAATAATATTATATTTAGGTAATTTTTTCCAGTTTTTCTTTTGCACTCCGAGGCAACCAATGATGTAAAAAAGTATGGATTCGTGATATGCTCACAAAACAATCGAAGTGTTCCGAATGCAGTGTCAGCACACATACACAAAAAGAGTAAAAACTGCACTCTCTTCGGCGGTTCGTTTTTGAGGCACGGATGGCGTATCTACCTTTATATATACAGAATATCATTGGTGGCAACCTATAGGTTTTGACATCGCCCTTTCATCAATTTTGGCCTGAAATACCTGTACCAATACAAACAGACATGTTCACGCATATATTATTATTAGTATTGCACAGTGACCGAACCCGGAACCCTAGTTATAGTAGCCAACAACTCAACCATTTCACCACACCACAAAGGAGCATCGTATTAAAATTCATCAATAAAAGTCAGCTTTACCCCATTATAGGGCCTATAAATTGCAAACCTAAACGGTTCTATTATACGCCGTAATTGCATTCATCGTATACTTTTGCATTAATATGCGTATTTTTTACAATATACATGGCATCGGAAGTACACATCGTAGCGTTAGATATAACTCACGTGGGACGATAAAATGGCGGACGCATGGCGTGACCCCAGAGGGTTAGCCGTGTTTCCATTGGGATACGATTTCTTTAAAAATCTCGCAATAAAGGCTGCGACTTAGATAAATAATAAATAAACAAAAAAAAATCTTTATTCAATTAAATCTGTTACACTTTTTTTTATTGTTTTTATTATAATATTTTTTATGACTCTACCAGAACAATAAACTAAGTAGACACAATCTCACTCAAAAAGTGTCCGCGGCAAAATTTTGCCTATCGCGTCAGTTGGGCAACATTTTCATTCATAATCACGTCGCTCGCTACATGTCAGTGACCGTAGTATGCTCGTGCTTTTGATTTTGTACCATTTTAATGACGCCTGAAGTCACAAATTTTAATGAATAATTTTATGTTATAAATATAAAAGTAAGTCAACTTATGTGTCAAGCGGCTCGGACATTTTTTGGTTAGTATTTCTTCGTGTTTGTGCAATTAGTTGGTTTATTATTATTTAAGGTGCATGATTTAGGACGAATGTTTCCATAGATACCACAGCTTTACCGTAAACTGTCGTGAAACTGCGTTGTGTTGCGCCGTATGATTGTGGTTACTGGAGCCCCGAAACTCCCTTTCTCGTTGCACTTGTTAATTCTTTGGTGTTCCATGGCGATATCACTCTACTTAACGGCGTTGTTCAGGTTTTAAAAACAAATAATTATTTTTCCCACAAAAACTTACATGGGTTTTAACGTTTTCATAAAAATACAATTTATCCTCTAGTGTAGAATGTAGAGTATGCTGGATTCTCCTCAATAGATAACTACAGCCAGAACCAGTGGCAGCTTCATTTGACATTCATAAGTGTGAGGACCTAAACGTGACAATCATTGGAATAACAAATTTAATTAAGAAGCTTAACAAACTTACCGTATAAAATAACACAAAAAAACTTAAAAACAATAAAATATTATTACTAAACAAAATAATTAAAAGAACTCCCTATAGGTAAGGTTCCGAAATTACTGGCAGCGTACCCCTTTGAATTGCTAAACTAATTCTTCGACCCTTGGTCCGTGGGGTCCTAGCGCTATTAGCTTTTTAAAGAAATTTCGAAACGATAAGTCGACATCACTGGAGACCGACGATCTGGCAGCTACCTCGGTCAAAGAATCAGAACCTAAACAGATTAAAGACATTTTGATTTTGATAATAATTATACTAAGTTTCCAAGGAAAAATATTTATTTTAGGTTCTTTTTTCCAGTGACAGATATATCAGGGAATAAAACCAATTGACGTTACAACGTAAAATCATCGTCGACAATGGAAACAGTGCCAAACAAAAAGTCTAACGTTTGCATAAAAACTAGGCTTAGTTTCTAACGGCGCTTCTAAACTTAGAATAGTTGCAAATGTAGAGTGTAGAAAATACTAGAAATGCCTCTGAATTTTTCCATTTTTTTCCGGAAGAAACTGATTATTTTTAAAAGATCGTTTCAGCTAAAATCTGTCTAAAAAATCTAAGACTACTGTAGGCAGAAACAGAATCGACCAACGCTACTTATCCGTATTCAATGGAAGAGTCGTGTCAATTCACTAATTTTGACTTGTGTGCCAAATACTCTCATAATATTAAGTAAGACTAAGTCTTAACCTTAATAATTATAGTTATTTAAAGTAATACTTCATACATTTTCTCAGCACTCCCTCTATCATTGGCAAATTACTATTTTATTTATTACTAACCGGTCAGCAACTTTCATCATCATCAGCTGACTAATCGTCTCCACCAAGGCGCACGAGCCTACCCGTATAGGCCTTAGTCGTCCTCGTGGGCCCTGTGCGGATTTTTCAACTTCACGCACAACCTTAGAACCTCTTCGCAGGCGTGCGCAGGTTTCCTCACTATATTTTCTATCCCCGTCAGAGCGTTGGATAAAGAATATATAATTTCGAACATTCGAAAACACATTGGTACGTGGAGGAGTTTGAACCTGCGCCTTCCCAATCGCAACCGGCGCTCTCGATGGCAATTTATTTTTATGTTATAAGTGTTCAGGACGATCAGGACGCTCACCTGATGGTGAGTGATACGCCTGACCATGACAGAGCGGCATTGAAAGAGACCAACAACTGATAGACAGTTATTATCCTCCATCAATGCCGCACTGCACCCGGCACCCGAGACGACAGATGTTAGGTCTCTTATACCCAGTAATTTCACTAGCTTGTAGCTAGCCTACCCTCATCCCAAAACACAAAAGTGGATAACACTCCTGTTTCACGGGACGATACCTGGCACTGCGGTGGTACCTAGACGACTCTGTATCGAGTCTAGATAGGTACCACCGCAGTGCCAGATATTTCTAAACTAACTGACCATAGAGTCGAACTTGTCTTGTTTTTCATATGGTGTAAACGCGTTAACAAATTCATTATACCCAGTAATTTCCCTAGCTAAAGTACCTCATCCCGAAACACAAAAGTGCATAACACTCCTGTTTCACGGGACGATATCAGGCACTGCGGTGGTACCTACCTTGACGACTCAGTATCGAGTCTACCACCTAGTAACTTTATAACTTAAATAGTTTACATATATTGTGTTCCAGTCTATAGTAACTGTTGGCTACAATAGATAAACGATCTATGATCTATAACCGAGGCAACCCCGGTAGCAAGCTGGTAGCCCATACAATGTAGTTGTAATTGATCTGACTAATTTATGTTATACTTATCGGCGCGTGAGTCGAATTATTCTAAAGGATCCGTTAGAACAGAAGGACGTTTTTATTTAGTTTTTGTCAAGTGAGCCGTGTGTTGGTTTATCTCTCAATTCCAAATATGAAAACTACTATTAATGATAACTTAGGAACCACAAATATTGCAGATTTAAGTCTATCTTTAGTTATTTTTTTTAATATGAAACGTATCTCCATATTTTTTAAGCGTTCGGTGAATACTGTTATCTAACAATAACATAATATGTCTATATATAGTCGAACACCACTTTAAAAAAAGCGTTTATTTTTATTTTGTTACGGTAGTAATAGCTTGTCATACTATATGTTTCATAATGATTTGTATACAAAAATATTTGTTTACGAATTCAGTTGAATAAGATAAATTTATATTTAGCTAAACTGTTTTTAGATCTAAACCTGAAACTATAGTATTTCAATAAATACTATATTTACAGGTTCAATTCAATAATTGATTCATATTTTCTTAACTAACTAACCCTTGAGTCCAACTTGTCTTGTTTTTCATATGGGTGTAAACACGTTAACAAATTCATTATTTTAATAAAGATATTAAAATAATACTTTTTAAGTATTTTTCTATCAAGATAATGTTTAGTACAAAGCAGCATGTGTTTGAATAAACATAGGCAGGTGTTACGCACCCGGTGCCTAGGTTAGGTCATCTGTTGCCTAGGCTATCTATTCACTTAGGCTATCGACCGATGAAAATGATAGGTCTATTGCGGTGGTAATAGTTTTTGCGCCTAGAGTTCTCTGCGATATTTCCGATAGTTGGAACGTGATAAACCGATCATAGTAATTAAAATAAATACACTGTTCAAATAAGATTTGAACAATTTGTTGTTATAGGGCGTCGGTGGCTCAATGGTGGGGACTCCCGCCACGTACATTGGTGGTGTTTTCGAATTTTCTAAATTATGTACGTTATCCGACGCTTTTACGGTGAAGGAAAACATCGTGAGGAAACCTTCACGCACGCCTGCGAAAGATTTAAAGGTTATGCGTGAAGTCGTCCAATCCACACTGGGCCCGCGTGGACGTCTAAGGCCCTATATGGTTAGGCTCGTGACCCTCGGTGGGACGTTTAATGAGCTGGTGATGATAGTTTAGCAGTCGCTAACTGAGAAACCAAGATTAGGTTCACGTATAAATAAAAGTTATAAAAGCGAATATATTATTGAAAGGCAAAAAAAAGGAAATTTCAGTAATGATTTGTAATACGAAATACATAATGTAGGTACCAACAAGACACATTGACAACCCGTTTGGTGTTATGGTTGAGATGTCGGCTTCTACACCAAAGGCTCCGGGTTCAATCCCCCTTTCAATTACCAATTGAATTTTTAAAACAAAGAACTTAAATCTTGCGACAAGCTTTTGTAACATATAAATTGTGTAAAATGTGTTAAATTTGAAATGACGTTATAAGTTAACAGTAAAAAATAAACTTTTTTTCCTTTTCGAGCATTTAAATAAAAGCTTGGTTTTACAAAGTTTAATAATGACAGAGAAATACTTCTTACTTTAATATTTTTATAATATTAATATAGTAATCTCCAATAAATTTAATAATAAAGTTTCAATAAATAAAAAATGTAGACATTTGACTAAAAATGAAATATATATCCAATTTACTCATAAGTTTAAACCACAATTAGCAGTTTCCCCATCAAATTACTTACAATAACCGATGGCCGTATATGGAATCCAGCCAGGCGTTGCCAACTCTTTTTTCTTTTTGCGACAAGGTGTTTATCGGCAGTTCATTAACTCTATGGTCTATGCTCCTGTCAACTAGCCATGACTGCTTTATGTCTATGGATAGATAACCTTTTATAGAACCATATTTTTATTTATTTAGTAGCTGTTCCCCGCGGTATATATTATTCTCCCGCAGTAAAATGTACTTGTTTATCCAGGGTGTCAGCTAACTAATATATGATGCGATTTTAATAGTATAGAAAATAATTGATTTAAATACTATTTTGATGTATGTTTTTAGTGAATTAAAGGGTTTAGGTATGGTTGGTGTATACAATTGGTATTGGAGGTAATGAATACATACATACATGAGGTTTACCAATACCATAGAGTTAATTCATTAATCATACATCATCATACATACATGAGGTTTTAAGGGATACATACATACATTGTGAAATAGTCAGGCTTCTTACGTTTTAGATCAAAGTTAAACTCAACGTCCTGAGTTGATTCAAACGGAAATTAGGAGACTCTGTTATGTTTATAATCTTTTATATTGAGGACGTCAAAACTCTAAACCTGATGACAATATAGTGGTAAATTAGCTACACGTGCACAATCCCACAATGTTATCTAAAAATATGCAGAAATAAAAATAAACAAAGAATTCAAAAAAATATTCCAAAAAAAAAACACATACAAGAATCAACTTATATATAACTTCTTTGGTTGTATTCAATGCTGCCAAACCCCAGGCCTGTTTGTTTTCAGGCAAAATAAAGTACATTATATACCGTCTTTTTGTGGCATATTTGTCCCTGTGACTGATGAACTCAACTTACTTGGCGTGGAGTTGACGAGTACTCTTTACTTCAGCAAGGACATTGAGTCCAAAACCCAAATAGCCGCAATGAAGTTGGGCATTCTGAAATAGGGCGAAGCGGTACTTCCAACGTGGTTAGCTTCTGTCTTTATATAAAGCTCAAGTCCGACCTAACATTGAGTACTGCAGTCCTTGTGACAGGATACCTTTGTGATGGTTCAGCAAAATGTAATCTTGCTACATTGGACTCTATCGATTGGAGAGCCAGAATACTCATTGGCGATAGGGAACACGTTTATTCCAAGCTGCAAGGCTTATCTCACCGCCCGCCAAAGTAACAGGTTTTTGGTTTTTTACAGACTCTTCTTTGGTGAATGTTCATCCTAGCTCCATGCACTGATCCCACTGTCACGTCACCATAGGTCATCCAGGCGTATTGCAAAATTACATCCGTTTTTAGTTGACGTCCCCTGTATTCGGACTAAGCATTTCACGTCTACATTCATTATGCGTACTGTAAATGAATGGAATGACCTGCCTGCGTCTGTGTTTCCGGCCTCATACAACCCCGTGGCATTAACTAAACGAGCGAATAAGCTTTGCTGGTCAGGATCGCTCCATCTTAGAGCGTCTCTTTCATAAGAATAGTCTGTGCTCAAGAGCAAGCCCATCAAGTATAAAAAACTTTAAAATTTTTAAATCATTGACTTTATAACCAAAAATTATATAACGAATCCATTTTGAATGCTTCAAAATTAAATATTAATATTTGTTACAAATGGTTGCATATCCCTGACCTTTAGTTTTAAACAACACGCGTCTATATCTACTAAAAATAGAACCAGTACTGACAAACTTTTTTCATATACCTTAGTTAATGAGTTATGACAGCGTGACTTCAAATCCTTAGAATCGACTCTTAAGAACCTATAAAGTATTGTTAATATAATATTATTTCTTACCTTTTTATGAGTATTCTTAATACGTTGTAAGAAAACGTTACGATGACAGCTTTATAAATGCAAATAACCGCAAATTGTCAGGGGTATCAGGCAACCAGAATAATAGATATGAAATTGTCGAATTTTAAAGCCTTGAACCTGAACATATCTATAGGTTTTTTAAAATATAGTATTGTAAAACACTGACTGAATCAATAAATCTGCCTTCACCTGAAAGCCGTAGCCGTATCTCTGAAACGGCTAGGCCGTTTTGGTTGTGACTTTTTTTGGTAGATAACTGATGAAATAAGAAAAAATATAGGATACGTTCATTTAGTAAATACTTTTTATTAGACAAATATAGCGATGTGTCACCACGCGGTGGTAGGTAATGTTTATCGCGGGAGAATATTTTAAGCCGCGGGCGACAGCGGGAGAAAAGCTAAATTTAATATTAATTTTATGATGAATAGCGTCGGTGGCTCAATGGTGTGGACAGTCGCCTTCCTACCTGGAACACTGAACTTCAAATCCCGCCACGTACCAATGTGTTTTCGAATTTTCAAAATTATATGTACGTTATCCGACGCTCTTACGGTGAAGGAAAACATCGTGAGAAAACCTTCATGCACGCCTGCGAAAAGATTTAAAGGTTGTGTGTGAAGTCGTCCAATCCGCACTAGGCCCGCGTGGACGACTAAGGCCTAATCCACGGGTAGGCTCGTGCCCCTCGGTGGGGACGTTTAATGAGCTGATGATGATGTTTGTAATCCTTTGTAAGTAAATATTCAGATGACAGCGTTTCAAAATGCAAAATGGCGGACATAGTTTTTCTTGGTCACATTATTAAATTAGAGCTCATAAGTTTGCATTACAAAGGAGAGCACACCGGGCCAGTATTACGAGTTAATGTCATTCTGAAATTAGTTTTAAATTGGTGGAACATGTTGAGACTTGTAATATTAACTTTTTTATAATCAGCAATGGAATTAAAGAGTAATTTTCTACGAGCAGTTAGTCTATTTGTTTATGGAATCTAAAGTATACGACCAATAAGCCGTAGTATAGTGTAGTGTCGTTGTATACAAGTATTAGGGTACTTAAGGGAACCCTGTTTCTTGGAATTAAGCACTGAGAAAAACTTGGATTAAGGGGTTTTTGGATTAAGCCCACCCAGATTATGTAGCGGTCTACTCAGGAACTTTCCAAGTATAATTTGTATGTATTAATTCAATGTAGGTACTCTTAACTTATATATGCAAATGTTATGGATAGAGAAAAACTGTTAAACTAAATCACTTAATAAAATGATTAAAATATTTGCTACAGCAAGCATATTTATTACAAATAAATGGTTTTAACGGCCGCCACGTGATTCACACCTTGTTTGCCGACAATGATGTAAAAAGTATGGATTCGTGATATGCTCACAAAACAATTGAAAAAAGTGTTCCGAATGCAGTGACTGCACACATACACATATTTCGAATGAGCGTACATTTACCTAAACTAAAGAGTTAAAACTGCACTCTCTTCGGCGGTTCGGTTTTGAGGCACGGATGGCGTATCTACCTTTATATATACAGAATATCATTGTTTGCCGATCATAAAGTTAACAACGCAAATGTACCTTTAAATTAAATGGAAGTCGAGTCGATGTACTTTTGCAGTTAAACTGTAAACGGGTTTTCAGTTTTCTTTAATACTCTTTACGCTAATAAGATTGGATGACAATATTATTAGCAGTACCTACTTAGTAAAATGGAAAAGGTTATTTCATAAAGTTGGGTCTTAAAAACAACCTATCATATGTAAATGAACAATTAGTATACATATATTTAGTTTAAAACACTAAAATCATTATATTAATATTTTTTTTGTCAAAATGACATCACAGTCAACAGCTGTGATTTTGGGGGTACATATTTGTATTAATGACAGTCCGTCCGTATTTTTTATACGTCCATGATTGTGACTGACAAAATTCAATAATTGGCCTATAAAATACATTAACTAGGCTACAAAACATTGCAGAAAACTGCCTACGTGACTTCAGGTACGTACATCAAAACCGCGTGGTATGGCCCAAGCCATGAGCGCTGGTGTTTTTGTTTTACGACAATTAGTGACCGTGATGAGAAAACCGCAATCTGGCGCAAAATGGGGAAGAACTATGTCCAGCAGTGGACTGCGATAGGTTGAACAGGACTGGTTATGTTAAAACAAGAATAGGAATCAGTGACCGAAACGGTCATTTTGTTCACCTGGTGGAAAGTACGCGTGACCATGACAGATCCAGTGTTAAATGAAATTAATAATAGTATGTAGTTGTTTCTATCACCACTGCTCTGCGCCTGTCACCTGAGATTACGGATTTAGGTCTCTTCATCATCATCAGCTCATTAAACGTCCCCACCGAGGGGCACGAGCCTACCCCTATAGGGTGATTAGGCCTTAGTCGTCCACGCGGGCCCAGTGCGGATTGGACGACTTCACACACAACCTTCGAATCTCTTCGTAGGCGTGCATGAAGGTTTCCTCACGATGTTTTCCTTCACCGTAAGAGCGTCGGATAACGTACATATATTTTCGAAAATTCGAAAACACATTGGTACGTGTCGGGATTTGAACCTCAGCCCTCCTGGTAGGAAGGCGACAGTCCACACCACTGAGCCACCGACGCTCTAGGTTAGGTCTCTTATACCCGGTAATTTTTCTTTTAATAGGGAACATGCAAATGTAATATAAATGATTATATTGATATTAAAATGTTGAAATAACATAAAAGAAGGGAGTATGTATGTATCACATTATGTTTTATCTATACTATTGCTGGATTTGCCTTATATTTTTACATTATATGTTAGTGACTGCCTCCGTAGTCTTATTATCTATGAATTAAGTAGGTACATATCTAAACCTAAGGGTTCAGGGAATCAGTACCGAGTCTACCACTAGGTAAGACCTAGTGGTAGACTCGATACTGATTCATCTAGGAAGGTACCAACGTAGTGCCAGATATCGTCCCGCGAAACAGGAATGTAGTGCACTTTTGTATTTCGGGATGTGGGCACTGTAACTAGTTTTTTTTTGCGAACTGACTACTGCTGTTGGCCGCAGATGGCCTTTACAGCTTCACCGGGCAATACTGTAGCTAGTGCATTACTGAGTATATAAGAGACCTAACATCTGCTGTCTCGGGTGATGGGCGCAGTGCGGCATTGATGGAGGTTAATAACTGTCTATCAGTTGTCGGTCTCGTTCAATGCCGCTCTGTCATTGTAAGACGTTTCACTTACCATGAGTGAGCGTTCTAACCGTCCTGTACACTTATAACATAAAATAAAATAAATAAATAAACCAATAGTCATCCAACGTCCCCACCGAGGGGAACGAGCCTACCCGTATAGGGTGATTAGGCCTTGTCGTCCACGCGGCGACGGATTGGACGTCTTCACGCACAATCTTTGAATCTTTTCGCAGGCGTGCGCAGGTTTCCTCACGATGTTTTCCTTCACCGTAAGAGCGTCGAATAACGTGCATATAATTTCGAAAATTCGAAAACACGTAGTACGAGGCGGGATCAGAACCTAAACACATACAAAGATCAAATTAATGCATCACACTTGGGCCAAACCCCCGCATCAACTGATTTCCCCGAACGCCCTGTTAACGTGTACGATTAATAATTAATTCCCATACATTAGTTGCGTTTAGTTTTTACCTTGCGGTTTTAGTCCACCTCGTGTATTGCATTTGTAATATTACCAATGGTAGTGTGAGTGACGGCAAATTAATAAATAACCGCACCAATTAACTCGTGTTTGGTACGCGTCAATACACTGAAACATGGATGCCGTCTTAATTGCACACATTATGATCGTATTAGGGCGAATGTTTGTCGTAAACAATTGGACAACTCGGTTTGCAAGAATCGTGTTTAATTGTTATTCAATTGTAGACACCATGAACGTTAAAACACTATAAGAAAGGTAATATTTTTAATAAGGTACTTTTTAAATCACATACCTAATGCACCCTTTCCTATTCAACCTATCGCAGTCCACTGCTGGACATAGGTCTCCCCCATTTCGCGCCAGATATCCCGGTCCTCCGCTTTCCTCATCCAGCCTCCACCAGCGACCTTTCGCAAGTCGTCGGTCCATCGGGCCGGAGGGCGTCCTACGCTACGCTTGCCGAGACGCGGTCTCCACTCCAGAACTCGTCTGCTCCAACGGCCGTCGGTTCTGCGACATACGTGACCAGCACACTGCCACTTCAACTTGCTGATCCGGCGCGCTATGTCGGTAACTTTAGTTCTCTACCCTACCCTTTATGAGGATAAATTTGATCTTTAGGCGCCAATGGTGAGAGAACTAAACTAACCGTAATAACTCACTAGACCTGTAAATTGAGTGGCAGTGAGCTGTTCGTGAGCCTCGGTGGCTTTATGGACTGTTGCCCTCCAACCAGAAGGGCTGAGGTTCAAATCCCGCTACGTATCAATGTGCTTTCGAATTTTCTAAATTATATGTACGTTACCCGACGCTCTTACGGTGAAGGAAAACATCGTGAGGAAACCGCGCACGCTTGCGAAGAGATTCAAAGGTTGTGTGTGAAGTCGTCCAATCCGCACTGGGCCTGATTGGACGACTAAGGCCTAATCACCCTATACGAGTAGGCTCGTGCCCCTCGGTGAGGACGTTTAATGAGCTAATCAAATTTTATATATTTTTATATGTATGTAATCACACAGATTCAAATACTAACGTAAATTGAAGAAACTTCATTGCTGTATCATTAATTTCTTTATACAAACAAAACACTATCACAAAGACCTTTCACGTTCGTATAATATACTTTCGCATGTCCATCGTAGAAATATAACCAATCAATCTATATTAACATTCCTTGATGTTTTTATTTCATATGTTAACGGGTAATTAATCAAGTACATTACTGAAAATGTTAAGCTAGAACAGTTTCAGGGATCCTTTGTTAAACGACGTAAACCTAGTTTGGCGACAAAAAAGTGATATCTCGTGATCGATAGTGTAGCGGCTAGCGCATTCGGTTATTTAAATTGTTCACGAATGGGTGAACAAATTCATCAATTCATCACTGCAGGCCTTTCCACATAGCATAGTTATAAAAATAAATATCCACTTACACAGTGGCGTGCACAGAAATTATGAGTAGGGTATGCAAAGTAACACTAATCGCAAAAACAATAAATAAGTTTCACTTTTGTCAAATAAGTGCTGTTGATGAAAGCAAATCGCCTATGGTTTTACCAGGAAATTGGACGAATAAGTGGGAATCATTTTATATATTGTCAATTATCCGGGTTCTCTAAACGCACAGGGTGTGCACTGCTTATGTGCATATATGGAGTGCACGCCACTGCACTTACATTCACACAAAAGAGCGTCGGTGGCCCATTGGTGTGGACTGTTGCCCTCCAATCTTGAGAGTGCAGGATCAAACCCGAAATTACATGTACGTGTATCCGACTCTCGTACGGTGAAGGAAAACATCGTTAGGAAACGTGCGCACGCCTGCGAAGAGATTCAACGGTGGTGCGTGAAGTTGGCCAATCCGCACTGAACCCGCGTGGGCGACGAACGCCAATACACCCTATACGGGTAGGCTCGTGCCCCTCAGTGGGAACGTTTAATGAACTGATGATGACTCAAATTTTATGTATTTTAATATATATATTACACGGAACCCTTCTAGCTTCAACAAAAACGCGACTGACCCATTTTAATCATCGCAACTAAATACTACTATCAACGCTAAATATTTCATGCGTGTCCCCAGCCGTTTGCTGTCAAATTGAGGACTTGTCAACTGCAAAATGTACCAGTGACAATAAAAGGTTAACCGATACGCTATAGGTCCTCCTTTGGCGGCGGTCAATTATGCCTTTTTGCCGTCGGTACGCCATTGTGAGGCAAATTATTGTTTTTAAACCAGTTGTTACTTAGAATACGAATGAAGCATAGATAAGATAAACTAACGTTTTGTAAATAAAGGTTTAGAGCACCTGCCTCGATCACTTTATGCCAACGATCACTAGCCTAACTTTATGCAATGAAACGAGTTGTCATGGCCGATCAGGGGCTGAGTACGATCTCTTAAAACAGTATTGCAATAATATTACTTGGCCTTTTCTGGTACAAAAATGAAAGAAAGAAAACATTTATTAATCCAATGCACCGCAACACAAACACATGTAAACATATCACAATAAACAAACCAAAATAAAAATAATAAAATTTAAGAAAGAACACAGAAACAACATGTGCTACGATGCCTGAATCAAATGGTGACGTATCATTACAGTACCTAATACTTTTTTACCAAATGGCGGTAAGTCGTACTCTAGCGGGTAATACGGAGTAAGGATTCCCTATTTGACCAGATAGGTTTTCTCCCCTTTCTTTGTGATGAACTTTTGTCGTGACCTCCTTGCCCAAACAATAGATCGCAGGTGTTTTTTTAATAAAAGCTGCCGACGAAGTACACACGAGGTTTCTTTTCTTTATGTTAAAGTGTACAGAACGATCAAGACGCTCATCTGATGGTATGTGATACGACCACAGATTTCCCAATACAGGAGATGGGGCAAGCCGCGTTTTTAAGTGCGACAAATGTAAGCTCAACGAGCATACACTGGCTGCCAGTTTACGCTCTGTGAGACGAATCAAGACGCACGAATATTAGAAAAAATAACCATTTTTTCCCAAAATGCCATCCTGTGCAATTGTAACATGCCATCATCGCAATGAATCAGTAAATTTACCAAGAAATATAATACCTTTTCACAGGTAAGAACCGAAAAGAAATTGCGACACTGGGGACTGCCTATAAACTTGGCGGCTTGTCCAGTCTAATTGTATATTCGGATGTCTGTGGATACGACGAACCATGACAGAGCGGCATTGAAGGAAACCAACAACTGATAGACAGTTATTATACTCCGTCAATGCCGCACTGCTTCCGATACTAGAGACAACAGATGTTAGGTCCCTTATACCCGGTAATTTTACTAGCTACAGTGCCCTCATCGCAAAACACAGAAGTAAAAAACAATTTTATTTTACGGGACTGCGGTGGTACCTACCTAGACGACTCAGTACCGAGTCTACCACCTAGTAAATTTCGACATTTTGATTATATATTTGCCATCGATACGGTAAAAAGAAGAAGGGGAATGATTTGGGAAAAAATATAGCATATACATGTTTAATATCCTAACCGTCTATTAGGTATATTTATTAGTTTTGTAAAGTATTAAACAATAATCAACCACTAATATTACTAACAACTAAAAACCTTAAAAATTAATTATTATAACTAAAATAAAAAAAATATATAATAACTAAATAAAATAATTAAAAGAACCCCCCTTTGGTAAAGTTCCGAAGACACTGGCAGCGTTACCCCTTTGAATCGCTAAACTAATTCTTTGACCAAGGTAGCTGCCAGATCTTCGGTCTCCAGTAATGTCGACTAATCGTTTGGAAATTAATCCTAACCTGTGGTTATGATTTTAGGAAATATGGTACTCTTTGAATATCCGGCCAGGGCTCAATGAAAAAGCAGCTAACGCGTTTAGTTTACGGACAAGGCAAGCAACTGTCAGAATGGTCGCTCATGGAATGGGTGACCAAAAAAGATTAACTCAAATGTCTACTTTTGTTTGTGTTTTGTGCTTCCCTTGTGTTGTTATTCTAGATTTTTTGTTAGTAAATATTGTTTTTATGTGTCTCAATAAAGTAATAAGCAATCTATTTATATTGTGTGAATTTCAGTGGATATTTATTTATTCTAAACTAAATCTGTACTAATATTATAAAGCTGAAGAGTTTGTTTGTTTGAACGCGCTAATCTCAGGAACTACAGGACCGATTTGAAAAATTATTTCAGTGTTAGATAGCTCATTTATCGAGAAAAGCTATAGGCTATATATCATCACGCTACAAGTAATAGAAGCGGAGCAGCAATGAAGAATGTTACAAAGTCCGGGGGGAAATTTTCTTACTTGGCGATTCCGCTGCGTACGCTGCGTAAACGGTTAAAGTTTCGCAAAAGTCATGTATGAGAGTATTGTTACCCTTTTAAAGGTCTACAAAAAAGTCCGCGACAGCATATGTCTATATTTTATGGTTAGCTCACTATAACATATTTTTTGCTAAAAATTTTTTCTAAAATAATGCATCATGCGAAGCTATTTTCAAAAATATGATATCAATCCTTATCCAAATAAATACATTATTTATCACAAGTATTTAATTTTAAACAAAATTGCCCTTTACATCATTCAATTTAAATGAATATCTTATGAGATATCGCAGTTTTAACTAACCTATATAAACGAAGTAGCGGGTTAAAGAGAGCGTTAGGCCAAAGTAACTATTCCACGCGGATGAAGTCGCACGCAAAAGCTAGTTATTAATAAAGCTATAGAACTGATATACATGTTAATTGATTAAGTAATAGGTGAATTTTCTGTACAGAACATTTTTAACGAATAAACAAATTTTAATTAATCCTTATGACAGTAAAAGTGATGCATTTTGAGTTCACATTTCTGTAACTTCAAATCCAAATAATGTACGAGTACTATATCAATGATATTCTGTATATATAAAGGTAGATACGCCATCCGTGCCTCAAAAACGAATCGCCGAAGAGAGTACAGTTTGGACTCTTTTGTTTAGGTAAATGTGTTCGAAATTCGAAATATGTGTATGTGCGCTGTCACTGCATTCGGAACACTTCTTTCGATTGTTTTGTGAGCATATCACGAATCCATACTTTTTTACATCATTGTACTATATGACATTGTATAAGTTNCTATTGTTTGTTGAATTCTTTAAACAATAAAGGTCTTGTTAAGTGAAACATAACTTGCAAAGTTTATTACAAACTGCTTATTACAGCAGTAATACGCGGCGATTATTTATAAATGAACAAATATTTTAGGATAATGGAAAATGTACAATAACAAGTCACTGTGCTCGTTGGAATGAGACTATTTCCATAGTCGAAGACCGTGGCTTAAGGGTTGTCACACAAGTTTTAAATACAAAAACTGTTTCGTATGTCGTAGAACCGATGGCCGTTGCAAGCAGACGAGTTATGGAGTGGTGACCGCGTCTTGGCAAGCGTAGCGTAGGACACCCTCCGGCTCGATGGACCGACGACTTGCGAAAGGTTGCTGGATGAGGAAAGCGGAGGACCGGGATATCTGGTGCAAAATGGGGGAGAACTATGTCCAGCAGTGGACTGTGATAGGTTGAAGAGACAAACTGTTTTTTTATTGCGACTTTTTTTTCATGAAGTAAATCAGTTTGCTCACTTGATGGTAGACCTGCTTAAAGCAAATGCATTGAAGGAAATGCATAAATTTTTGATAGTAATGTTATATGTATATGTCAGGTCGTCAACCAGCTTATAACGTCATACTGTAGGACATAACCCGTCCTACACAGTATAGTTGTAGGCAGATTGGTCCATAGCATACCACGAGGGCTCAAACGGATTTATGACTAACGACTATTGTATGGTTGTAGCCCAGATGGACATTAAACGTATTTCTGGCCCCTTCGCAAAACGTTCCTTTCTCAGAATGCCCCTTTCGCAAAACGTCCATTTCGAAGAACGTCATGAAGAATTTCATTCATGATGTGACGATACAAAATTTTAAAAAATACCGTAAATATAAAAAGAACAATATTATATGAGGTAGATACATTACGTGATTGCGATGAAACTGTAAACTAAAATTATAATTATAATATTAGTACCTATTGATCAGGTTTTGCATGAAGACCTGATAATTGAGAAGTATTTTTCTTATTGATTGCCAGTGTTAGAAATCTGTGTCGACAAACGGGAAAAGACCCTCTGGTGCTATTGTCAATGAAACAGGATAATTAACTTTTTTTCAATTTCATAGTGAAATAGTAAGCATTTTTGCCATGCAAAAAGAGTAGACGATGGAACCTAAAGTGATACGAGTACCACCACGCATTGCGAAGCTGACCATAAATGAGGGAGAGGGCAATGGAAATACTCGCTTGGCAAATCCAACGCTAATCGTTGTTTCATGTCCACTTCCCTCATTCGTGCCAAAGTTTTCGTCAAATTCCAAATTACCAAACTCGTTCCACTAAATTTCAAAAATTTTACATAAACCCATGAATAGATTTTAAAAGTAATTATACCTATATTAATTCATCAAATTTTGTAAGCATAAAAAATATATTTTAATTTAGTTTGCTTACTGTAAAAGTTACAACCCTAGGTACACATGACAGTTACAAATATTACAAGTCTTTGGTTAACATTTAACAGTCGCTGTGCACTGTCATCGCAATAACCTACCCTTATTATCTAAGCCTAGAGTGCAAAATGGCATATCGTCTTAATTTACAAAACTGGAAGTATTTAAGACACGAATTGATTGTAAGAATATAATTACATGGTGAAATTGGCCATAAATTGAGTCAAATTGATGCTATGATTGGCCATTGCCACTGCCGCCCGGTGAAGTGATGTAAGTAAACAAATTGCTCGTTTATCATATGCGCCGCATTTAAACTGTAATAGTCGGGTTATGTCAGTTTTAAAGTGTGCACATTAATTTCTGCGCAGATGGCATCTAATAAGACGACTGCATATTCATTAATAGATTTTTATTTGTTTGTATTAAGCCTAGTTCAAATTGCTATTGGAAAATTGATTATTTCAACGTATGAGAGGGTTTATTTTGTCCTTGCTTACTTGATAGTTATTTTCATATATTTTTATATGTCAGATTTGCTGAAGTCCTGAACTCCGTATGTTGTGACCACCTTAACGATATATTTGGGTCAGAAGAAAAAATGATCAATAAGTCAATGAGCAAGCCTACTATATCACACTCATATGATTGTGTTTGTTACTTTAAAATGTACCTACAGCTCGGTCAAGACGCTCATCTGATAGTAAGTGATACGCCTGACTCTTACAGAGCGGCATTGAAAGAGACCAACATTCAGTTGTTGGTCTCTTTCAGATAGATATCATTCACTATCAACGCCGCACTGGACCAGACACTCGAGACAACAGATTTAGATCTCTTATACTCGGTAATTTTACTAGCCCTCATCCTGAAATACAAAAGTGCTTTACACTCCTGTTTCACGGGACGATATCTGGCACTGCGGTGGTACCTACCCAGGCGACTACCACCTAGTAATAATACACTGAATCGATGAATAAAATGTGTCATCTAAATTTCGGAAGAACTCACGATAAATTGGTCACCCATCCGATGAAGACCCATAGTGACAGTTGCTTACATCAACCTAACGGACAGATATGAAAAACAGAAAGGCAAAAAAATTATGCATTCTATTCCATTCAAAGTTCTTGCACTTAGCTCTAACTACCCCTAATAGTCATGAGCTCTTAAGCCAAATCGTTGGCCATGTCCGGACCATTATGAAAATAGCCTGTTTATGATAAAATTCACTATAATGGTTTCGTTACTATATTGACAGTTGTTATGTAAGGGACCTTTACGGTTTCTAGTACTTCATTATCATAGTAATAATGGTTACATTTGCATATTATCCGTGTTAACTTACCAACCTTGGTAAAAGTCAATTATTATTTTTATTTATAATATAATTATTGATAGAAAAACTTTTTTCAAGTAAAATCAAGAGAAGTTATTTACGCACTGTTTTGGTGGTATCTTCTTGTTGGTATCTGTTCTTTACAAAAACGATCTTCGCAAATAATGTTTCCTCTCTCACTTTGAACTACCGTAGTCCATTGTTGGACTAAGACATTCGCGCTTATTTGTATATACACCCCAGTTCCTCCACTCCTCCTCCATTTCCCTCATCCCGCTTCCACCAGCGATATTTTGCTATCTTAATCAAGCTCTATCTTTTTTAACAAACAGTCAAGACAATCGATTATTTCAATGATCTATTGAACGAGATCACTGAGTCGATTGTTTAATAGATAACAAGCTTTAATTACAAACAGTGCCTTACTTTTATATTCTACACTTGAACATACTACTTTCTCTTACACCATTTCCAGTATTTGATTCCTTTGATACAGAGTATGATGATTACAACAAATTATCCACGAGCATTCTAAATAATTATGTATATGAAAAATATTTACTAAAGTCGAAATTAACACTTGATCAAGTAAATTCATTGGCATCCGATATAATTAAATATTGTTAATATTGCAGCCATTTAATAGTATATACTAAGGTAACGTTTAGTATATTTATTTAACCTGTGGTAATATTTACTGAAAGCGATAACGTATTATTTTTTTTATTTTAAATGTTCCCAGGCTTAAAACAACAAAAAAACCGGTGTCACATAAAAAATAAAAAGGGACCTATAGTTTAAAACCAGTTAATATCATAAACATAATGAATAAACTTCTTATCTGGAATGTTTGAATCGTAAATATCCAGTTCTGTGAGAAAGGTGCCAGTGACAAACAGTTTTATTAAAAAAATATCATTGTCTATGATTTTAATTTCAACTCATTTGCATGTGCGGCCTCTATGGAGCGGTCTTAGGAAATTTATGAATAAATTACACTGGGACAATGTCTTCGAATGGCATGGGGAAGAGGAAGCCATAATTAAAATATGAACGACTATGTAGGGCTGCCACAATTATTTTCGTTATTATTTTGTTGCTGATAATGAAATTTGAAAGATAGGCCTATTAGTTTTTGTTACCAGTAAATTATTGGATGCTAGGTAGTTTCTTGCGACAAATCGAAACCAAAACAATCTATGGTTATGGTTATCCACATTTCAAATCTATTTATTTTTTTAATACAAAAAAATATCAAACGTGCGTAAGTTTACAATTTAACACCGGGACTGCATAGTGTTGTAGTGTCAAATAAGTTGTATGGAAAGAAATCGTATTGACAGAAAAAAGTAAATCTGTCAGTGAACATCCCTATTTCTTTTCTTGGGTTGGCAACCCTGTCTACGCAAAATACTTCACCGGTTTACATCTCACTCAACCCTTTTCTGATGATAATTCAAACCTGTTCCGCGTATAACAATCTTTTTTTTGTTTTAACACACTTCCAGGGGTCAGACCGTAATTGTGTCAACGTACCTCTTTGTGTCATATTTTTACTATTGTAACTATAAACAATGAATGCGAAAGGGAACCGAACAGATGTACGGCAAGGGTTGTATTGTCTTAGCAGTATGCAGATGAGGCGTATTGAAATTAGTTTTTTTACACTTACCCGCTTTCGCGGTGGGAACGGTTGACGGACGTTCGTCCATTGTGCGGATTTTGTTTTTTTTTTGTTTTACAAAGGCAGTTATTTTGATTTTATTAGTTGCCAGTTAGATCCGGTGCGCAGATGGGATTAGTTTTGTTGTGTGGAACAATGCGTGTTGGATGTACGGGGTTCGGTTATAACGCGTTTTCGATATAAATATTTGTTTGCAAATTTTACAAATACATAAATCCAAAGCTGCCTCTGTTTGAGCTTTGAGTTTGGTTCGCTGGATCCAGGGTCCATGAGATTCGGTCCCACGAAGACCGCAAAACGAAAGTTTTATTGAGATTTCCTTTAAATGGGACCACCTCTGTAGTATTATCTTTCCATCAAAGAAATAATCATCAAAATCCATACTTATATTATAAATGTGAAAATATCTCTGTCTGTCTGTCTATCTGTCTGTCTGTTTGTTACGCTTTCACGCCTAAACGGCTGAACGGATTTTATTGAAACTTGGTATGTTGATAGTAGGTAATCTAGAATAGGTTTTAGGCTACTTTTTGTCCTGCTTTCACCCCCACTTCCCTAAAAGGGGGGTTGAAAGTTTGTATGGAACATTCCTTTTTTTGTAGTACGACGCTGAATTTGGTATGCGGACTATTTGTCAGAACGAAAAATGGATATTTTTTTTTTTCAAATCCACCAAGCCCTTCGAATAGGGGAGGAAGTATCATATCCCATTTTTCGCAGTTTTAAGGTATTTTTTATTGAAACTTGGTATGCTGATAGAAAGTATTGTATGGAACATTCCGCAATTTTTGTAGTACGACGCTGAAATTTGGTATGCGGACTATTTGTCAGAAACAAAACATATGGCATATTTTTTTGGAAATCCACCCCCAAACCAATTCAAATAGGGGAGGAAGTATCATATCCAATTTTCCGCAGTTTTTAAGGTAGAAAGCTAAAAATTGGTATGAGGGCAGTAAGTCACAAACAATAAATCTTTCATTTTCTTTTTCGGAAATCGGCCCCAAAAGCCTTAAAAGAGAGTGGAAGGGGGTGATATTATACCGGCCTTTTTTCAGTATTATATATATATATATTATTCTGTTTTCGTTACCAGGAAAGTGGAGCCATCCACTTAACGAAAACAGAATAATTTTGTTATCCCGAATTTAAGGCGGGCGAAGATGTTTTGAGTTTGTTTATAAACGACAAAGATATCTGCGAACAAAGATAAAAAGCATATACATACGAGTATGAGTAACCTCCTATTTTGAAGTCTGTAAAAAATACGAAGAAAAATAGTAATAATGATTTATTAATATTACTCACAGACATCAGAATATACAATTAGACTGGACAAGCCGCCAAGTTTATAGGCAGCCCCGTGTCGCAATTTCTTTTCGGTTCTTACCTGTGAAAAGTTATTATATTTCTTGGTAAATTTACTGATTCATTGCGATGATGGCATGTTACAATTGCACAGGATGGCATTTTGGAAAAAACGGTAATTTCTTCTAATATTCATGCGTCTTGACTCGTCTCACAGAGCGTAAACTGGTAGCCAGTGTATGCTCGTTGAGCTTACATTTGTCGCACTTTAAACGCGGCTTGCCCCATCTCTTGTATTGGCAAATCTGTGGTATTACTGATACAGCTAATATGTATATTAAATACATACCTACATAATACCAAGCACTTTCTCGATACAGACTTTTGAAAACAACACGTCTTTCTATAATCCCCTGGTTAGAATATGTCGTACTTATAACGAGGTGGTTCGTGGTGGGGGTTGCATGGATATCTTTAATTCTAATTTTGCTCAGTTCAAAAGATTATCTTCAGATTTGATAAAGGCTTGTGATATGACCTCGACTCCACCAAACTAGTCCAAATAATATGAATTTTTTTTTGACTAAGTTGTATTACCTTGTTTATGTTATTTTTATCAATTTATGTGTATGTAACTGTCTGCTGCAGAAGATTTCAGTGTATCATGATGTGTACACTATTTATAACTGTTTAATAGTACTTTTGTAGATTATTATATTTTTACCAATACATAATATGATAAAAATTGAAAATATAATTTGCTTTATATAATTATTTTGATTACAAATGAATCTGTATTCAACACAATTTTTTTGAAAAGAGTAACTACTGAGTTCTTGCTGGTTTCTTCTCAGTGGAAAACTACCTCCCGAACCAGTGGTAGCTTCATTTGACATTCATAAGTGTTCTATAAGGACCTAAACTGAATAAACACTTTTCATTTTCATTATAAATTGCTGTCTAGATTTACTTAAAAATATATTTTTGTATCTATGTCTGTATGACAGTAATATGTCTGTGTACCTGACCTTTCGTATGATTTTAAATTACTTTTTTTTAAATAATATTGTAATATCATAGCGTTACATGGAAAAACTCATGAAAGTACATACATTAGCATTAATACAAGAATGATTTGGAAAAGCTAGCTAACAAAAGTGAAACACTTGATCTCTCGTTGTAGGTACCTATATTTTGGCCACCATATCTGCAAGTAAGATCAACGACCTCAAATTACAGGGCATCGTTGCCTGCAATTTTAGCATTACTTTCAAATATCTATTTGCATTGTAATTAAGCCGTTAGAGTTCAAAATCGCGCGCGTGCTTATGTACATTTTTATATAGGGACGCCGTAGAATTAACAAATCTAATAATGCGCAATAACAAGCCGTGGGGGTGGCATCTGATTCGAAAAAAACGTGCCGGAGGGGAGGGTGGTGCGTGGACAGTCGGTTCGAAAATGTATTAAGCTTTATGTAAATATGTTTTTTCGGGAAAAAGCTGTTTACTATTACCTTATCAGGGAAATACTTTAAGCATTAGAATATTTTTTTTATTTTAACATAAAACACAGAATTTAAGTAATTTAATAATACGTCTTATATTCAAAATAATTTCTCGTAATTTTGTTAAATTTTGTGAATGACATGGTTAAGTTATAGACACATTTATCAGCCTACTTTACGTGTGGTATCATTTCTCACTATCTATAAAATCGAAAAACCCCTCATAACTCAAAGTGAAAAACCCGAAAACACTTTTGTTGCCCACTGTACACAGGCCCCGCTGTTCTTAGTGAAATTTCTTTGGCGATTCCCTCACTTTGAAATCTCATATGCGCGGGGTCTTTGCCAATATACTTTTAACATATAATTCGAAGGGGGAAGTAATTTTTCCATCGTGTTTGTTAACGCGCCACCGGCTGGATTTGAATTTAAAAAGGCTTTTTGAGTACAATTTTGGGGCGAAATATATAAGAGACTTGTTTTGCCTTTGGGCGATGATTGGCGGTCTATGTATAACCAGGTGGTAGATTCGATACTGAGTCGTATAGTTAGGTACCACCGCAGTGCCAGATATCGTCCCGTGAAACAGGAATGTTATGTAATGTATGTACTTTTGTGTTTCGGGTTGAGGGCACTGTAGCTAGTGAAATTACTGGGTATAAGAGATTTAACATTTGTTGTCTCAGGTGACGGGCGCAGTGCGGCATTGATGGATAATTATAACTGTTTATCAGTTGGTCTCCTTCAATGCCGCTCTGATATGGTCAGGCGTATCACTTACCATCAGGAGAGCGTGCTAACCGTTCTGTTCACTGTGTGACATAAAAAACATACAATTATCATAGCGGCCTTATTAGACGCTGCCGCCTGCTCATCTTTAATTTATCAAACTTTAATTTTCCCTGGGAGACGCACGTTCCATACGCAATGCTTGTACCAATTCTAACAAAAAAATATATACTTGCTCTATGGTTCACTTTGACATTGGTTTAAAAAACATAACGTACCATAGACAAAACCAAGTTCTACATAGCATAAATAAACTAGTTATGGGGTGGCCACCCCATCATTACGGGCGTTAGATCGATACTTATCCTATCACCCATTGAGCGTGATTACCGAAGGACCGGAGTGTAATGAGTTTGGGGTAAATTAATGCCACGGCTGTACACACTCCTTATGTATAAAATCTATATACAGTCCTAAATTACAAGAACATATATGTAAATGGGTAAAATAATCTTACAGATAGGTTGGATATACCTATGAAGGTACTGAGAAACACTTAAAAAACTGAGAATTATCAGTCAATCAGCCAGCCTATTATCTATTTGTAGGATATAGGCCGTCCCGCATGGCATGATTATGGAGATATTGGGCCGTAAACTACCACGCGGGCTTATGCGGGTTGGTAGGTGTTAACGTTGTAACTTATTTTTTATTTAAGAAGGTTTACTTCAAGAATCTGGACGAAGGCCTTCTATCTTCTGCTACTCACCACCTTGTCCAGGTCATGGGTCCATTGGTTAAGTCGGTCTAGTCTTCTTGTCCTGTTAATTTATTGTCACACAATGTTAACGCAATCTTATTTATGAAAAAGGCTTTTTATCAAAAACAGGCTAATACTAAAAACTAACTTACTATAAACTTATACGGTACAAATAATTGCTAGTAAAATTACTTACATTTAATAAAAACTTAAAAAGTAAAATGTCATCGACAACACCCGACCTCCTTAGAAGCCAACAAGCCGAAGAAATAATAGAATTCCTTCGTCCACCCTAAGCAAACATAGCCGTGGCATTATTTCTAAAGTATCTGGTAAAGACAGTGGGGAACTTAGAGTGAATTTATTGCTCGAGTTTGTTTTTAATGGTCTTGTGAGATTTTCAGATATTTTTACGACTGCCGACCAGGATCTGATTTGTGAAATTATTTTTTTCTCAGTTGACAGTTTCTTTTTCTTTTTATACAAAATGGCGTACCTTTCAAAATGGCATAAGCGCGCGTATTTATTTCGTTTTCAACGAACCGGAATAATTAATCTGTGCTACAAATTTTGGTATATTGTGATGTTTATAAAAGAAATAGAAAACGTCTTTCTAGAAACTATAATCATTAGAACATCAAGTTCATTAGCTATGATATTGTGAAAATTTACTAAGTTTTTAATTTGGCCTCATTTATTGCTCGGCATTTTGTACCAAGGTCCGGTGACCTTTGATGTTACTCCTTACATCCCATTGATATACCAATCTTCAATTAACATTGTTTCTCAGAAATATTTGTAGTTTTCAAATATTTCTGTTTACAAAATTTCAAAAACAACAGTTCAATTTTTATTTAAATTATTGTGCTTATTGTCAGGACGTTTAAAAAAGAAAACGACCTGGCCTCTTATACAAAACCTCATAATCATACATGCAAAACCAAAGACGCGCTAGTTATAGATAAATTTCTATATGTGCTATCTTTAGGTTATTAAAAACCATCTTGTACATAACGATAACAGCCCCACATAATCCCGCACATAAACCCCCGAATACGTAAACAAGAAGCGAGCACGTGCCGAAATATGATTACGCCTCACCGATTTCAATTCCTCTGATACCTCACTAGGGACCCTCTTATTTTTACACCCCCAAACTTCAAAGAAGGGGCCTTGTTAACAAACTTCTACCTATCTGCATTTTTATTTAAGTTTCACCAAAAATCCACCACCCCTTAATTTAATTTTTTCGCTAGAAAATTAATTACGAGACGCATTTCTGTTGATGATGTCGAACGCTTTGCCGGGGGTGGACGTGTAGGGGTGGTTTCTTATTCGAGCGTCGTTGAGTTAATTATGAGTTATTTATATAGAGTTCATTTACTTATTTTTTTAACATGTTGGTAATGAACGAAAATACTTTGCTCACCTGATGGTAGGTAAACTAATGCAGTGTTGAAGGAAACCAATAACTGCAGACATTAATTATTTTAGAAATTATTTTTCGTCAAAAACAACATATAAACATAAAAGAGAGATTATCGTCGACTGTTCAAATACGAATCCTCAAGTTCCTCGGGCATATTAGTCGAGCCGAGGACTCAATTGAAAGATTGGTTGTGCAAGGCAAAGTTGAAGGCAAACGACCTCGTGGGCGCACTCCGACTGGATGGACGGATCTCAAGTCCAACACGAAAAAAAGTATAAACGATTGCTCGCACTCCGCCAAGAATAGAGATGCATGGCGACACATCACGAGAGCAACCATACCACAAACACTGACCGAGACATAACCACGACCACTCTGACAAGAGTGTACGTCTGAGAAGAAGATTTTCCGTCAACACTGCCATGCACCCATCACCAAACATTATGATGTTAGGTCTCTTGCGATCTGTAGAAATAAAAGAATTTCCTTTTGCATTAAATAAATAAAATAATTTCAATTAAACAATGGCAGTTCATTGCTGAATTGGACTTGTGCTCTATTCCTAAAAGTACAAATTTAATATAAATTTAGCATTCATTCATGGTTATCAATATGCAATTTTATATGAAATATATAAAGAATAAAGTTTTAGGGATAACTCGTAATTGCTCGATAGAATATTTTTGTAGGCCGGTGTAGCATCATAAATGATTGTAATATTGGTATTCTTTTTAAATGAACTTAACTAAAATACAAAACATTCAAGCACGAAACGTTATTTTACATTAAATGATAAAGTCAACTCAAATAGGTAATAATTTTAAAAAATATGTTCCACCTACTGTTACTAACAAAGGTCAAGAAAGTCAAAAGTCAAAATCCATTTATTCAAATTAGGCTTACAAAAAGCACTTATGAACGTCAAAAATATACAAAAATACAATAAAAAAACATTCAAAATACTAAAGTAAAAATATGAATTTTGATGCTTGTAAAAAGCGCTTCAAAGAAGGTTTACCATAACTTGAATATTTACAGAAGCTTTTATTTTAACAGAAAAAAAAACCGGCACAACAGGAAATCTTCTCACGTACGTATTTTTGCCAATACGCAAATGGATCCTAGCAAAGCAAATACTCACACGTTTTTCCACCAGCAAAAAAAGAACTTAAGTTTTTAAATCCTTTATTATTTCAATTTAATAGAAAAAAAACTGTATCCATAACATCAAATTCAAAAGACATCGACCGTGATCGAGTTAAGTGGCAAACACAGAAAAAGTTAACCCCAAAAAGAAAAAAAAGGATTCCATATTTAAAATTCAATTCACACGTCGGATGAGTGTCGTAAGAAAAAAAACGACACAAAAAAGGTCTGTCAAATTGTTTCTTTGTTGAAAAAAATATGCATTTGCAAAAAAGGGCCCCTCGTTTTTTCTATACGGTGCTCTACCTGAATGTATGGCCCTATTAGTTCGAAGGTGGCAATGCGGTAAATCTTACGATATCGGCACGAGTCGATTGTTCGATTACAATGCCAATGATTTAAAGCCAATAATGTCGTATTATCGATTACTTAATAGGGGATTTGTAAAGAAGGTAAAGCATTCTTATATGTCACATTACCTTTGCCACAATATAAAATACCTTTTTTATCAAAGATGATATTTCTTTTTTATTAGCTTGTTTATTTTTATATCTGTAACCGAAAGATGATTCCAAAGTTTGCAAATCCCCATTATAATCATTGCTGAAAATTATCCCTTTTGCACAAGGGCGTTTCAAGTTACCGACTACCCTGTCACAATTATTTTGATGTTATTTGTAATTAACAAGTAACAAACTATTGGCAGCGCTACGTATCCACTCTGATCTCATGGCGCTTTCTTATAAATATGAAGCATTTTTTAAATAATTCTCAATATCTATTTTTTTAAGAACTAGCTATTATTAACAACCATTGAAATTAACAACTGCCTATATTACACCAAAGCTCCAGGGCTCACACTGCAGTTACCAACAAGTGACGTAGAGCTGTTAAATCGAGTAATTTTGCTGCCTGTCTCACTCTTCAGCCAAAAACATACGAATATCTCTATAAAAGACGGTTAAAAATTATTCCTATTATGTCGTCTTAAATAGGCATACATATCTCATGTATATAAACCAATTTTGAGTTAGGTACTTGTTTTGTTATTTTCTTCCTACTTATGAAATAAAAAGTAAAAATAATACATGCCGTTTTCCTTTTTATAACACCGGCCGTTTTCCTTTAAAATAATGTCCATTTATTTTTAAATACTTCGAAAAAGGAATACAACTTTATCGTCATGATGACGCAACTTGTTTCGTATCACCTGTTTACACTTTCCCTTACACGAATGTTCAATTATTATAATAATGTAAGTGCCTCACTTGTTTTTAAATGCAAAACGAGAAGTGTGTACCAAATAAACATATGTAATTATAACCACTTATTTGTAAGTACAGGTTTGGTATTTTGTTATTGGTGTGTTGACAGAAATGTGTATTTAAAAGTTTCAGATGAAATACATTATATTTTTTGAGATATTACTTTAGCCATTAACGGGCTAACAATTCTCGTTTACTACTACCACAATAGCAATCTGTGACAGTCCACTGTTACAGATTGCTATAGTGAGGTGAGAGATTTTGCCATAATTGGTGGGTTGGGTATAGCAGTGTCTATTTACCAACATAAAATAATGTTGGATGAGCCTAACCCGTAGGAAGATTGGCGATATTTTGTATTCTTATCTTCTGTCTAAGCGGCAGAAATTCCGTAAAGCACTGCATTTATATAATGAAGTTTCTTGACTTTTACCGGGACTTCAGCCTTCTTCTAGTTAACGGGTGTATTTCTTAATTATTTTATTTGGGTATAAAAAGACCGAAAGATTATTAATAATATGGAGTTATTTTGTTTTACGTTATTGCCGACTGTACTAATGTAATACCAACATAAAGTATAAATCCAATGTATGAACGTTTTCGCGCGTCCAGACCGCTAGGTACTACAACCTTGGTCTCGGATTCTCAAGCCGGTTCTCACTTTAGGGTTCTGGGAAAATAAAAGAAACCCCTTTTTGAAAAAAAAATAAAAACCTTTTTTAAATAATGAATAAAAATCCAATATCGACTTTTCAACACCCCGACGTCCTGTTCTCAGTAATGAAAAAGGATAACCAATAAAATATGAGAAATTTATATTTATTTTGATTATTCGTAAGTTCAAAATGGCTTGACGGGCGAAACGGTGAGCAAATGCGGTTGACGATCATAGAATATAAGCAACTCTAGCAATGGTGAGGCATTGGATGTGTGACCTTTATGTTTTGGGTCCCGAATGGTATGTAATCAAATAAATAATGTAACTTGTCGGCGTGTTGGACCTTTCTGTAAGCTGGCATGTTTGTTTGAATAAATAAATAAATAAATAAGTGGCTGAAATATTATATCAAGTCTCTCCGTGGTTAGGAGTCACGAGTCATTTCATCAAGCTGCTGGCACCGGCATAACAGCTAGATTGGTAATATAGTGAGTCACCAACTAACTTTAAAAGCGTCGGTGGCTCATTGTTACGGACTGTCGCTCCACACACTTTTCATTGTTTAAACAAAGTTCAACTAGTAAGACTAGTACTGAACATGAGTAACATTTATTGTAAGAAATATTACCAGGTTAATATTTCTTGGCAGTAGATAATTAATATTTTATACCGAAACAAGTTACAAGTTTTTATTTCTAGGTATATATCTCACATATTTTACCGTTCTTCAAACTCATTAGTTTCTGTTATCTAGTATTGTACAAGAAACGGTTTGAAGATCACCAATCAACCGTGAATATGTTTTTAGCCAGTAAAGCGTGTTCCATTTAAGATTTCACCGTTGCATTACATCAGATGGGGTTGGCAAACATGAAATGTGACGTCAATTGAAAAATTACGACAGCAAAAATGTTACAATGTGCATGAACATTTTTGTATTTATCTGCAGGTCTATAGATATGTAATCAATACCTACATAACTGTAAAATATATAATGGTACATTTATGTTATTCTGTCATTTAGTTTTCTAAAGTTAAGGCTCAATACGAGCGTCGGTGGCTCAGTGGTGGACTGTCGCCTTCCTACCGGGAGGGCTGAGGTTCAAATCCCGACACGTATTTTCGATTTTCGAAAAATATATGTACGTTATCCGACGCTCTTACGGTGAAGGAAAACATCGTGAGGAAACCTTCATGCACGCCTGCGAAGAGATTCGAAGGTTGTGTGTGAAGTCGTCCAATCCGCACAAGCCCGCGTGGACGACTAAGGCCTAATCACCCTATACGAGTAGGCTCGTGCCCCTCGGTGGGGACGTTTAATGAGCTGATGATAATAGGCTCAATACAACACAATTTCGGATACAAGCTTCATCCGAAAAATTGCGTTTTACCTATTCAATGTGTGCGAATTGTGAATGTTTAAGACCATACTATATTACAGGCTACGTGCCTTGTTTGAGGCTATTTGCTTGTTCATGTATGTCTATATTTGAATTTTGTGGGAAATGAGCAGTGGTTACCAAAGAAGCTCATTTATCATTTATAGTTGCCTTCTTCGAGCTTAAATGTTTTTTTAATTTACATTTACGTTGCATTTACACCTGGGGGCGCCCGATATCTCTGAAAACATCATTATTATAATATGTATAACTTTGCCTTTGCTTGTACAAAAATGGCGAAGTATCACATGATAGTAATTCCATTTTAAGATATGACGGAAGCCCCCCTGAACCTTTACATAAAATAATATCTATCGAAAACTTTCTTAATTATTTGAGTAAGTATTAATATTTAAAAAAACCCTTTAGTGAATCGACGGAACCCGTAACATATTTAAGCATCACGCTTCACTCCAAGAAGGTCTAGTTACGGTGCATGTTCGAGGGTTGGAACAGGTTCGAGATGAAAGGCCCGGCCAAGTGTAGGGTTTCCAGTGATTTCGATTAGCTCATTACCGTACCGGGGAAGGAACTTGGGACTTTTTGTTGAAAAAACAACTCACTAAATGTTATTTGACGGTTTTAGCGTGTTCGTTTGTTAATCGTATTGGGAAAGTTATTTATTATTTTTATTGTAATTGTGGTATATATAATTTATTTCCTAATTTAAAAAAGTAATGATATATTTTTTGATTCTACTATTGCAGGAATTACCCATGTTAGCCACCTATTTTCGTAATCATGGAACACGGAGTAAAAAAGGAGACAGTACTGTATGAAATCTTGTTTTAATCAAAATACATAATATATTTAAATAGAGCTTCGGATGACCTGGTTAAGGCAGTAGCAGATGGATGTCAACTGCTAGGGATCGGCCCGCGTGGATATCATTAGGGGAAGCCTTCGCTCAGCAGTGGACATAATTAAGCTGAAATGATGATGATGAGAGCTTCAATATTAAAATAACGTATTTAAGAGATGTTTCACACATTAACCCCGTTTTTGAAGGATGATTGATAGTAAGTATATTAGAATTCCATAATTGTGAAATAATTTTATTTTTTATTCGAGTACATAATATTTTTATATATAAATGGCGCTACCAACATTTTTATGAACACTTCGCCTGACTACAAACCCCAGAATCCTCAGCAGCCAAAATATCAATTAAGATAAGTATTGCAATTTGTTCCATTTAAATGCTACATCCATCTTATCGCTTTTGTTATACCCATTTGTCACCCATCGCCACAGTCAAGATAAAAAAGTCTCACCCAATTAAGTAGAAGAAAAATAATAGGGGAGAGTCATAAACGGGGGGAAAAATAGGCCCTGGGGTGAGAAACGTCAAACTAAGGTTAAAAGATAATGTCGACTCAAATTAAATGTTCCAAAGTATAAAAACGTCTCTCGAAGTTTGACTGGATATTTTAAATTTGGAATGAGTATTTCACTCGCCTTTTACAATTTTTTCCAACGAATAGAGAAATCATGTTTTTTCTTTTTAATAGCAGTAAGCATTTTTATTGCCTTCTTTTTTTCTCGTCAGAGAAAATGACAAATGTATTTATAGAAATCTTTTCTAGGGAACTATAAAATGATATTATTATCCCTAAACTGGGTTTCAAAGATAAAATAAAATAAATTTAATACCTACGTGTTTTGTTAAAAGAAATATGTTTATATGCCAGTCAATTTCTAATGTTCACGTAGCTAATATCTTTTTTCGATTTCAGCTCCTTACCTAACTTTAAATAGAACTTAAAAAGAAACTATATTAAACCAATACAATGTCCCCACAACTATGTACAGTCGAATGGAGCAAGTCACTCCCCAAAATCAATACCTATTATATACCAATATCGCGAATGAGACTCCAAATAATGGGGTGATGTGGCATCAAAAAAAAGCTCACGAGGGTGGTGAGTTGTGCCCCAAAATTTTTTGCTTCCCTTTTCAGGGGGTTTATTACAATGAAGTTTTAATACGACATCTTTATGTGTTTATTTATGGCAGCGGGGTGTCCCCACGCGATTTTTTATGTGCCGAATTAGTAAACGCTTGGGAGTTTTGTCGACGATTGTACATAATGCCCATGAGGGATGTGCCATTATTATAAATGCTTCGCCGAAATTATTGACTGTTGGAGTGCCTTTGTGAACGGAGTTTAACAGTTACAAATAAAAAAAATGCTCTGATTTCTTTGTTCTGACCGTTGACAGAAATAAATAAAAAAAGTCTTTGACAAGTTATTAATTATCCATTCTTTATTATACACATGTTGTTACGTTTCTTTTTTCACTGCACTGGTTATATTTCCTGCTGAATGTCCTAATAATATGTTATAGGAGGGCGGTTTCTCCTAAAGCAAGGAACTGCGTTTACTTACAAGGAGACTCTAAACCCTGTGCTGTTTTTTTTATAACTGAGTTACCTAATAAAGTATTTATTTTTTATTTTAATAGTAAACTGGTAGAATAATCCGTTCCGTATAAAATTCATATTGGTACCTTTCATGTGCGATGTTGTCTTCATGGCTATAACGTAACAAATATTTGATTTTATAATAGGCTAATAAAATCATTATTATGTCTCCATAGTAAAATTTTAAAGTGTCGTAATGTCAATTATACTAGTAGATTTGAGCCCTGAATAAAACCACGACTCGGTCACAAACATCGTAACACAATTTGAAACTCGAACACGCAACTAGTTGCATTCACTTCGCAATTCACGTTATTAATTCAGTTGACCGACTTTCAAGTACAATGAGTAGGCGGAGTCTCAACTTGCTAATCACTACACTTGCACCGCAACATCGCATTGGTGGTCGGTAAGAAGGCGTGTAGGCGTTTTTTTTAAATAGCTAGACTTTTATTACAAGGCAAAGGAAATGGCTGTACGGCCTGCTGTGCTCACGCTATAACAATGGAACAACTTTATAGGAGTTGTAATCTAATGTGTTTTTATCACGAGAATAGATTGTTGTTTTTTTTTAATTACTTCAATGAGGTTTTTAACGGTTTTTTTTAATTGACATTATTTCTTCTAATATTGAACATATTCAACTACAGTTAAGTGTTTATGAATCGCGCCAATACAAAAATACCAAAAAGAGGTACCTATAAGTTTAAAAAAGAAGTACCTATAAGTTTTAAAAAAGTGTTAGTTCGTAAACTGCAGGCCTCCATACACAGCATGGTATCATTTTATTTGATCTTCATCCATTTATTTTTATTATCTGTTTAGGTTTGTAAAAGTTAAAACAAGCCAACAAAGTCAAAACACCACAACGAAATAGAACGAGAACATTTTTCAATGAAAATATTTTTATTTAGGAAACATCAACAAAAATAACTATTATGAATGTGGCTGATCAACCCCAGATTCCTTTGCCATGCATGCAAAAAAAAACACAGCCATAATCACTATTCATCTATATCAAATTTGAAACGCCACGTCACAAACAATCGTACAATCCACCATCAGCCCACGCCAAGATGGCGGCGCTCTTAACACCCTATTTTTGTGTTCTTTCCCCCCAACCCCGTCCTGCATCCCCAATTCACCCCTTTTTTCGCGAAGTGCACCCGCTCCTTGTTTTAGCGCGATGTAAGTTGGGTATGGAGTCGTAATTGGGCTTTTTTGTTTTGCCGGTTAGTTAAAACTTCGATTTTCTAGTTAGGCACCCAATTAGTTGTATTAGTCCATGAGGAAGTTTGTTCGTAAAGCTGGTGGCTTTGAGAGGTGGGGTTGAATTTTCGTTTTACTTATGAGAACTCACTTTTAGCCCTTTTAGTTAGAAACTAATTTATTGTTTGCAACTACAGTAAATTGCCAATAAGGAATAAGAACTGCATTTTTACTGTTACATGTATTTTTATTGTACATTCTGTCAATTATTTTTATGTTATAAGTGTACAAGACGGTCAGGGGGGTTACCGCCATCTCTTAAAACAGTGTTACAATAATATTACTTCGTCTTTTCTGGTACAAAAATGCTGACGTATCATTATAACGATACTGTTTTAAGAGATTGTGGTTACCTCTCTGGACGCTCACGTGATGGTAAGTGATACGCCTAACCATAACAAGGCGGCATTGACGGAGACTAACAACTGATAGACAGTTTTTATTCTCCGTCAATGCCGCACTGCGCCCGTCACCAGAGACAACAGATGTTAGGTCTCTTATACCCGGTAATTTTACTAGCACTACCAAAAGCACAACAGTTATGGCTGGTGAAACAGGTAAGAATGAGATATCAATAGACAACTTCCAAGGCCTCCCTCTGATAAAGCACAGTATATACATATAAATACTAGGTGGTAGACTCGATACTGAGTCGTCTAGATAGGTACCACCGCAGTGCCAGATATCGTCCCGTGCAACAGGAGCGTTATGCACTTTTGTGTTTCGGGATGAGGGCACTGTAGCTAGTGAAATTAACGGGTAATAGAAACCTAACATCTGTTGTCTCGGGTGAAGGGCGCAGTGCGGCATTGATGGAGAATTATAACTGTCTATCAGTTGTTGGTCGCCTTCTATGCCGCTGTCATGGTCAGGCGTATCACTTACCATCAGAAGAGCGTCCTGACCGTCCCGTTCACTAATGACATAACAAAGGAATAAATACATAGAATTACTGCTGCATACATACAGAATACAACACACGAAATAAAACTCATAGTATTCTTATCCCTTGACTGCTAGAGACGGTTTAAATCATCACAAAGATTCTAAGTAAATCCTACGACGAAATGGAACACTACTTCACACACATATATTTAGCAACTATACAATTATTATCTTATATAATGTTTCACTTTTCTAACACACACACACACACATAACCTTAATACACTCAATCATTACACTTGTATACATCCAATATATATCTCTATTTCAATATATAATCGACCTTATTATTACAGGATATATAATATCTAAGCTGTTATAATCAATAGTTTTATAAAAAATATTATCATTTTTATAGTTCTTAATTAGTGTCTAGTGAATGTTAAGTTTTAAGTATGTCTTGGTTTGTATCACTTCAGCATCAAACAGTAATCCATAATTATCTTATTGTGGGAGCCTGATGACCTGTACAACAAGTATTTAAATACGTATCACAGGCATCAGTCTTTAATAAACTACAAAATGAGTTGTAAACCTTGCGATAACTTTGTTTTCCTTATTTTTTTGTGTTTATGATGAGAAAATAAACTTATTTTTATTATTTTATTTATAAAGAATATTTTCCTAGTTTTTTTTGGACTCTTGAATGTTAATGTCATACTTTTTAGAGTAACTTATAAATTATGATTTTTATATTTGTTTGATAAATCTACACTATATAGATATAATTATTATACCAAAAGTTGTATATTTTGATAAGAGTATAAAAAATAAGGACGGTTTCTCGCTTACAACAAAAGTGTGTCAAAATTCGGCCAGATTTTGTATAGAAAACAAATATAATGACTTTTGGCGCGCATCTGTCAACAGAGCCGACAAAAAACATAAAAGCCAATGACTTGCATAATAAAATACTGCACATACCGAAGTGATCAAAAGGAAAAAAACAGAAATAACTTTTCTAAAGTAACCATTAATAAACCAAAAGTATCATAAAATAATTTGTCAAAATGACAGACAGCAGTTTCGGGGACACATTTTATGCCTTAATGACAGACAGATTGTCCGTATTATACGTCCATGCTTAGATTCATGTTTGTGATGTATGTTTAAACGTAAACCTATATAAATAAGTAAATATAAATATCCACTGAAATTCACACAGCGCCTTTTAGCCCCAAGTTAAGCGTGAAGCCTGTATTATGGGTACTAAACAACGAATAAACAAACTTATATTTTTTTTGTAAATACATACATATTATACATAGAAAACACCCAGACCATTACAAACAGACTTATTTATGCACCCAAATGTTCGTACTGCCCGGGGCTCGAACCCGGAACCCTTGGTGCTGCAGTCGACGTCTCAACCGCAACACCAAATGGGTCGTCAAAATGTAGTATCCATAGCCTAAGCTCATGCAGTACGTACAATACAATAACATGTCTGTATCGGCCCGGTTGTGATTTAAATAAAATTATGTATTTAAAAAAAAGTATTTCAGTATTATTATCAGTTATTTAGTTAACATAGATAAAATAGCATATAGTTTCTCCCAAAATTAAAATTTAAACATGGAATACAAACAAAAAAGATAAACTAACCAGTACTAAATACAAAACCAGCCAGTTTAAAATCAATGAAAATAAAATCGCAGACCATAAATCTGACCACGTGACGCGCCATCGACAAAAGTGTCGATGACGTCACAACGCTCCCTGTTCAAGATGCGTTTCAACCCTCACGCGTCGTGTGAACTCTCCCCGTGGGGCGGCGACGGAGTGGGACACACCCCTGTGACTCGCGGTCTGGTACGGGTACAAAATGTGTTAGATACGTTTGTGTGTTCGTTCATTGATTTTATTTTATACTAAGAGGATTTGTTGCTAAGTGTGATCGACCGTGCGGTTTTATTTTGTCGTTGATATAATTACAGATTATCTAATTGGAAGCAAAATATTATGTTATGTTTGTTTATTATGTGTGTTGTTATCTACATTTATAGAAAAAGCAAAAATAACCCTAGTGCCATTTTGTGTCAGTTAATGAAATATTTTTTCAAAGTCACTCAACGCGCAATGGAGCGACCTATGCTTGGAGTTTCTCTTAGGGATAAGATCAGAAATGATTTAATCCGTAAGAGAACTAAAGTTACCGACATAGCCCGCCGGATCAGCAAGTTGAAGTGGCAGTGGGCTGGTCACATATGTCACAGAACCGATGGCCGTTGGAGCCGAGTTCTGGAGTGGAGACCGCGTCTTGGCAAGCGTAGCGTAGGACGCCCTCCGGCCCGATGGACCGACGACTTGCGAAAGATCGCTGGTGGAAGCTGGATGAGAAAAGCGGAGGACCGGGATGTCTGGCGCAATATGGGGAGACCTATGTCCAGCAGTGGACTGCGATAGGTTGAAGAGAGAATGAAATATTTTACGTATCTTCGGAATCTTTAATCAAAAATAGCAATTATGTAACCTCAAAAAATTATGTTTTAGACTTTTGGAATGTAATGTTAAAATAAATATATTTTATGAATGTACTTTTGCGCAAATCAAAACATGGTGTAATATATAGTTATAAATCTATGCTGGTTTGCAAGGACTCATTAAAATTTGGTTGTCTTAAAAGCTTTATTAAGCAATTTGCAAGCGCAGAAGGTATATAAGCATATGTAGTATTAATAAATATGGGAAAATAAAGTCATGTTTTAGATGCATTGATAATAATTATTATGTCCAGCAATTGACTGCTTTTGTGAGTGTTTAGTTTGGCGGCTTGATCCAGGATCGCATAGTATCATTGTATACAGCAAGGCGTAGTAGGCTGCATAGTGAAAGTCACTATACGATTTTTCTTAATTTGAATAGTTAATACTGACATTACCGGCGAATAAAACTGATGTAAGAAAAGAAAGATCAGGATACTTTGTAGGGCTTGTTAATCCGTCGGTCTCAACTACTTTCTAAGTGTGGTTGTCACATTATTACGGTACGACTCAAAAATCCATAGATGTGCAGTGCGATAAGGCCTGTGCTTTACAAAGGAACTTTATTATATATCCAGTACATTGTAAATTCTCCTCAAACCGCAAGCAAACCCTCGGCTCCCACTAGTCGTACTCCCCCGCGGACCGCGAGCCCTCCTTACTTCGGGGGCGACCCCACACGCCGCGACTTTCTTTTATTTCACTGCTTTTTTCGCCCGCCATTTTTATTACGCACGCGCACTCCACGTCGGCTCCCCGAAGAACATCGATTTATACCGATGCGATGGAAGTAAATAACTCAGAGGGTGTGTTTAGGGTTGATGGACTTGCGGTAGGTTATTTTTGTGGGGTTGCCGTTTTTTAATGGGCGCACGGGATTTTCGCGTCGGCGTTGCAATGTGGTTTACGTTTTTCCGTTTGATGCTTTGACTTTTTTTACACTATGTTGGGGGATTATCTTAGCCCGTTCTTCATCATCACATCAGCTCATTATACGTCCCAACCGAGGGGCACAAGCCTACACGTAAAGGTTGTATAGGTCTTAGTCATCCACGTGGGCCCAGTGCGGATTGGGCGACTTCACGCACAATCTTTGAAAGTCTTCGTAGGCGTTCGCAGGTATCCTCATGATGTTTTCCTTCACCGTCAGGGCGTCGGAAAAATGTACATATAAATAAATAAATATCCACTGACATTCACACAGCGCCATCTAGCCCCAAGTTAACCGTGTATTATTGGTACTAAACAACACATAAACATACTTATATACATTTTTTCTGTAAATACCGGTCCGGGTGTTATCTATGTATGATATGCAATCATAAATTGAAAACACCCGGACCATTACAAACAGGCATGTTTATGAACACAAATGTTTGCACTGCCAAGGGATCGAACCTGGAACCCTTCGTGTTGCAGTCGACGTCTCAACCGCAACACCAAATGGATCGTCAATGGGTATGACCCTAACGTTTTAATTGTTAAATACTCAATGTTATATCTACCTTAGTATATACCGATGGAGACGGTAAAATAATATTTATAATGTCAACACAAAGTTTATGTACCCAAATTTTTAGAATGTCAAAGCCATCAATACCCGGTAATATCATTTCCCAACACGGCGTGGCATCAGAGCCCATCATAGACCCTCCTATAATATCCGTCGCGGACTGAATTAGGGATGTGACACGATTGCGGTGAACGGGACGTCCCTATTTATGTCCCAGTATCATGAGGATTGTTTTAATTAAGTGAATATGAAACTGAATGCTTGTGGTTTACCAAATCGATGTTGACGCTCTGTATTAAGCATTATTGACCTAACTTTATCTTTGTGTTAAACCTAGTGTAGTCTGCTCTTTTGAAACGTTTATTTGTCTGGTTGCTTGGAACTTGATTTGGGGTATACTTTTAATTAGTGTTCAAGAATTTTATTAATTGCTGAAAGTTAAGAAATTAAGTATTTTTATTTATGTTATCTTTAATAATGAAACGACCGGCTCGCAATCTAACTTTATAATAGAGATTGCGGACTAATGATAAATTATGGATTACATAATATTTTACGCAACATACCATACTAAAAACATAAATTTGTAAATTAAAAGCCAAGTTTTGTGTTAAAGCTTAATGTAATATTGTGTAAAAGTAAATTCAAATATGTAAATGGGCTTCAATTGTTTGAAATGAATACATGTTTATGAAATTTAGTGTACCTTCCAGTTTTTCTAGGAGATCTTAATACAAAAACAAATTGATGCATTTATCGTAATTTCATAGAAGCCGTTCCCAAAAAGAACGTCATCATCATCAGCTCATTAAACGTCCCCACCGAGGGGCACGAGCCTACCCGTATAGGGTGATTAGGTCTTAGTCGTCCACGCGGGCCCAGTGCGGATTGGACGACTTCACACACAACCTCCGAATCTCTTCGCAGGCGTGCATGAAGGTTTCCTCACGATGTTACCGTAAGAACGTACACTCTATTAAAGGGCCGGTAACGCATTTCTGAGACTTCATGTCTTGCAAATGTTCATGGGTGGCGGTGTCACGTACCATCAGATGAAACGTATGCTCGTTTACCAAAAAGACCCCGTCTAAATTAAAAATAAAATTGTACATATATTTATGGGAACATTTTCTTAATTGTTGAATTGACTTATACTAGAAATAATTTCATATGTAAGAGAACTAGAGTTACCGACATAGCCCGCCAGATCAGCAAGTTGAAGTGGCAGTGAACTGGTCACGTATGTCGCAAAACCGATGGCTGTTAGAGCAGACGAGTTCTGGAGTGGAGGTCGCGTCTGTGCAAGCGTAGCGTAGGACGCCTCCGGCCCAATGGACCGACTTGCGAAAGGCCGCTGGTGGAGGCTGGATGAGAAAAGCGGAGGACTGGGATATCTGGCGCAAAATGGGGGAGACCTATGTCCAGCAGTGGACTGCGATAGGTTGAACAGAGTACGTACCGGGACACCTCGGTTAAATAAAAGCACGACACTACAACGGTCCCTGATTTTATTACGTTCGAACGGGAACGTCCCAGACGTCGTCCGGTTACCACTGATTATGCTGGCTTCAATTACCGGACATGCCGTCAAATTGTCGTGAAAGCAAACGAAAAGTTTGTTATCTATGGCAAGGATTTTGAAAATATTGTACAAACAAAATTCTGCAGAATCAAAACACAATAAAATGTGCAGTAAGAATTTAGTAAAGATAGAAGAGCTTGCAGCTTCCTAGATGAAAAGTATCAACGCAGCTAGCAAAATTACCGGGTATAAGGGACCTAACATCTGTTACCTCAGGTGACGGGCGCAGTGCGGCATTGATGGAGAATAATAACACGTATTTGGATATCACCTCAGTGTGTTTTCTTAGCCATTTAGGCTACTGATGGCCGTAGTTGTCTTTAACATGAAACACAAAAGACAACATGCATTTTCGAGCTGTATTAGAAATGAAATATAAGTTTGCTGACATCGAGTGACAATGCACAAAAGACCTCATATTCGTTTGCTGTTTAGACCAAATCACAGCAAAAGAGCAAGTAAACTAAATTTATGTCGGACCATGTTTTTCGTAATATATTGACCTCATATAATTCTACCATGAGGGTTCACAGTATCGCCACGTGAAGCCTTAAGCACGTTACCGACATGCCAGTGATTCAATAACGGGATACGTGACCCTACCCTGACAGATTCAATTACAACAACATGAGTAAGATTTTCATATGGACAGAGGCAAATTCAGCACAAAGCGATAGCTATACGCGCGCTTAAAGGGTCTATAAGGTCATATAGTGGGCTATCAATGAGTTTGGGACTATTCTTGTCTTGTTTAAAAAAAAAGATACAATGGAATAGTAAAAAGAATATCATATTTTACGAGATATTTTAAAATCGCAGTGTATTTATAAAAAAAAGAATCCGGTAGGAAACCCTTGCAGTCTTCATTAGTATCTTTTCAATAATTGGTTGTACATAGGATTGTAGCATTGTTTGATGAGTAAATAATGAAATCCTCATTGTTTTTTAGATCTCATTGCAAGCAGACGTATACCACGTAACGTGATCAGTTTAATAGTTTCAGTTTAGGTTATATCCTTATTAAGAACGGAATACTTACAAGATTTTTAGCACTTTCATTAAATATTTTATATAATTTCCCAAGAAATAATTATCTACTGTCTAAAGACGAAAATTTAGATCAGCAAGATTGTGTCTATTTCTAGTTCTAAGTCTCAAAAGAAAATAAATATATTGTATGAAGGTGTTAGGCACCTAGAGTGTACAGCGAATTAACAATTTCCAGTATTTCTTTAACACTGACGTAATTCTCTTTTTTTAGAAGAGACTAGCTTTTTTAGTACTAAGATTGCTCCTTTGCATTTCTTCAAAGCTTTTTCTACGAATTTTAAAGCGGAATTTCTAATAAAATGTAAATAAGCATCCTTGGCGGCTCAAGATGAACCTCTAGCTTAAAAGGCACTTGTGCGCCGATCGCTCTGGTTCTTCACTTTTATCTGCTCCTTGATCACGTTTGCAGTGTGCACTTTTTTATGTAAAAAAGACACGACACTGGATCAAGAAACTGAAATATGCTTGAAAAAGTATATTATGTAAAATACGGCATGTGGTGAGGGCAAGTGAGAATACCTACATTTGTAAACGATAAGTACTATTGTTTCTTAGATGAAGAAGAAGCAACAGTACACTCACTTTCTGCACTGCACTATATTCGACAAGAAACAATGTACAATACAACATATTGAAAAGGACTGAATGCAGCATTTTTGCACATAACGAATCCCTTTCAGGTATCCTGAAGGTTTTATATTGATAAAATAGGAATTTACTGAAGTGCAAATATTGCTTAGTAATATTACACAAGAACACTAATACTTTTACTATAAAACTTACTAGATTTCTAACTAAAGTTAATGATTAAAGAAAAAGTTAGTTAAATACAATGTGTACTACATTTGATTCAATGTCCATCTGTTCTTATTTTATTTTTAATGATTTATAGCGAGTTAAATAGAATATCCAATATATAAAGACGTAGGGACTGTTGTACCTAATTTTCAAAACTGCAATCCACTTAGTCAATGTATTTACGAGTAGTACATAGTGGTGCCCACTCACCTTCCCGGGGAAGTGTAAGGGTCGTTCTGCACACTTAGCTCCATTATGCACGGGGTTGTGGTTGCTGCCAAAAAGAAACAACCTATAGGCGTGCGGGGTGTCTGTGTGATACGACAATGTTGCATTGATACTTGTATTTATGTTTTTAAATCGAAATTTCAATTCATAAATCTCTTTTTAATTTAGGCCTGGGAAACGCATTCACCACCGATTCAGAATATACCTCAAACTCAACTGGCCCAGTGAGTGCGGATGGCTGACTTCACGCACAACCATTGAATCTCTTCGCAGGTGTGCGCAGATTTCCTAACGATGTTTTCCTTCACCGTAGAGCATTAGATAACGTACATGTTATTTCGAAAATTCGATAACACATTGGTACGTGACGGGATTTAAACCTGCTCCCTCTAGATCGGAAGGCAACAGTCCACACCAATGAGCCACCGACGCTCTCAAGCAACAAGAAACTCGGTAAGGGTTTATTTTAAAAATTACATAATAAAATTAATTATCAATATTTTCAAGTATATAATGTAAAATGATAAATAGGTTTTATGAATACATCATTAAATTCTTATGTTAGTAACCTGATTGAAATCTTATTTGGGTGGAATCTTCTTAGTGTAAAGGAGACCCTCTGACCCGATGGACCAACGATTGGTGTCAGGTAACTGGTAGAGGTTGGACGGTATCCAGCGGTCCGTGATCCGTATCCGTGATCCTCATCATCAATACAACCTAAAATTTCCACAAATAATCGAAGGTCTTGTCGAAGGATTTCTACGTAGACCGATGCTTAGCAGCCGATATTCACCTGCTGCTTGAACCAGGTCATCGGTCTATCTGACGGGGGGTCGGCCTACGCTTGTTTTCCCATTATATGACACTCAAAAACCTTTCCGTTCCATCATTCCTTAAATATGGGGAGCAAAATGGTAAAGACTTAGGACCAGCAGGTGATAGGTAGAATTAAAAACCTCTTAGCCAAACAGCGCAATATTTGTAAGAAGATTATACAAATTTAGACTGTTTGGCTGGGAGGGTCAAATTTGTGTATACTTTCTCTAAAAAAAGGAAAACACTGTTTATAAAGTATCAAACACTATAGATCCCTGTACACAATTCCGTTAATAAGGAAAAGAGTAGGTGCGCGGATCTTTGCGGAGTGGGGCGGGCGCCGGGAGCGAGCACTCGAATTTTCTTTTTGGATTAACTTTTGGTATGGGAGCATTTCTTTATGACTCCCTTTAGCTGCAGTTTGACAGTGTGTTTATAATATTTTAAACTTTTGAATTCACTGAGGTACATTTGATGTTAGTAATGAAGTCGTTTAATGTCATCATTATGAACGTCATAGCTTTATATGCCGACTGCTAAACGAAGCATTCTCTAATGACTTCTAAGCGAGCCAATCCAATTGCAGTCATCGGCCGTCATTTCATTAATTATCTGATTTAAGGTAAAACTTCAATCATTATAAACTGGGTGAGCCTAAGATTAGCATGTTAGATATTTTATCGCCTTTTCTTGGCAATAGGTGATAATCCATTATAGCAAGTTCAACAACAAAATGTAGGTAAGGTCAAGGTGGCTAATTCCGTCTAGGGGGTATCACCGTCTGCTTCAAATAACTCTTGCCGGAATAATCCTACGCTTTTGATACATAACGTCGGTAACACAGCATAATATCGTTGATCAAATCATGTGGGGTAGATGGCATTAGTTGACATAGATATGGATAAAACGTCCTTAGAAGTTCAGTTGTGTTTAAAAATGTAAGTGTTTAAATGCTGTCGCATTTGTCGATGATAAATATAATATTTTATTATTAACTTATTAAAAAGTATTGCATGTATTGGTTAAAGCACGCTTATACGATTGTTAGCAGTTATTTGGCAATTAAACGTTTCAACAGCTGCTAATCGTATCTGAAACATTTGTAACCTGAAAATTGTGAAGTGGCAAATTCCGTCCATAAAGACGGAATTTGCCATTTCGTCATATGCCGGATTTCCCCGATTTCAGATATTAAAAACATTTTCTATTCCAGGATTTTTAATGCAAAAAACAACCTACTACAAGTATCTACTACAGTACAAGCCTTGTATCTACTGCAGTATAATCTTAATTTTGTAATCAACGAATGTATCTTGTTTTAGATTAATTGATTTCATCATATAAAAAGCGCAATTACAAACGAAAAACAAATAAAGGTTTCTATGATAAAAATGATTTGCGTGAAGCCGTATTAGCAGTACGTAATGGTGCATTTATTTATTTATTTTCTGCTAGTCACATGGTATTGCATTGGTATAACATAAATAAAGCGGTACATTGATCACGTGACACCCTGCAAGGGCACTGCAAAAAAAGAGAGCGACGTACATATAATTTATTTATAACCGAGATACATAAGTTTATTAGCTTAACAATCCATTACTCGTTATCTTCAAAAAATTCGTTTAATGTGTAATATGCTTTTTGTAAGAGATGTGTTTTTAGTGTTTTTGTGAAAATAGTATAGTTTAGTAATTCTTTTATTTTGTTTGGTATATTGTTATAAATCGATATAGTCATCCAATATGGGCCTGATCTAACTATTTGTAGGGATTTAGCCTGCGGACAATTAAGTTTATTTTTATATCTATTATTTCTTCTAATTTTAGTATTGGCTGAATAAAGGTTGTGGTATTTCTTTACAAATTTACAGGATTCCAATATATAGAGGCATGTTTCAGTAAGTATATTATGTTTTATGAAGTATGATCTACACGATGTTAATTGATCAAGATTAAATAGTATTCTTACACATTTTTTCTGAAGCACAAATATATCGTGTATGGTTGTGCTATTACCCCATAGAACAATACCATATACCATTCTTGAGTGTGCGTATGCATAATATGCAGTGAGTGCTGTTTTCGTATCTGTGACTCATTTCAGTTGGTTAAATGCATAAATAAAAGATTAAAGTTTGTTACTTAGTTTTTTGTATATGAGATTTCCAGTTCAAATGGCAATCTATTTCAATTCCCAAAAGAGAAGTTGAAGGTTCAGTTTTGATTTGAGTATTATTGTAATTATATTTAATGTTAAGTGGTGATTTTTGATATGGTCGAAATTGCATTATTTTAGATTTGTCAAGGTTAAGTAACAAGTTATGTTGATAAGTGGGTACAAAACTTCACAGCTGTATAAAATCCCAAGAATGACAATTATGGATCACGTAAATAGAAAGAGAAAACAAATCTCATTGGGAGGAGAACTGCGTTTGTTTTATTTCTCTTACCAATAAACCTCATAAATTAGGTTTGCTACCCCTGGACTTTATCAGTATGCCGGAATTGCCCCAAAAAAATATTTTAACGATTTAAATGAGATCTATACCATATTTTTATTAGTGGAAGACATAAAATTGCCTCTCGTTAGCCAATACATGTATGACTTATGTGTATTTTAAAAAAATATTAGATCTTTATATAATTACCTCTACGTGAAAAATCCGTCTAATGTGGAGGTTTTAAAAATTACCGTATATCTTGGAAACTTATTCTTGATTAAGAATAAGTTTCCAAGATATACGACACTTACGACGTTAATAGGAAGTTATGTAAACTTAAATTTTGATACTTGCTTAACATTTGGCCGATATCGACAGATTTTTTAAATATACTTGAACAAAATTAGGTTTCAATAAAGTATGCCGGAATTAGCCACCTTATATAGTATACATATAAATAGACATACATAACCATGAGTCCTTTGAACCCTGTCCATTCAAGCCTCACCCAAAACCCAATGGCTAAGTCCTCAAAAAGGTCGCTAAGACCCCCGGCGTTACCTCGTCTGGAACTAAATGATTTCTTCAAGACCGGTCAAAAGCGGTCACAGAATAAAGATGTGTTTAAAGTATTTCACCTTTTGCTGTTTATTTGAGCGTTAATAATCCAGATTGCGTGCGGTCGAATGATCGGGCCTTTGTATTTTGGTTTGTGTTTTATCAGTCCAAATTCCATACAAACTTAAAAATTTATCTCTCGTATATTTTTAAGTTAGACGACTATTGTACTCAATTATTGGGAAGTGATGCGCTGTTTACTGTACATAGGTGATGATGACGTAGGCCTTCCCCAAACCAGATGGGCTGATGACCAGATTTAGATTACTTAACACATGTTATATTTTGATCTCTCATTAGAATAGAAGCTGATACTTTCGTCTATACTGTGTAATATACAATAAACAAATGATTGAAAGGTAAGAACATGCATTTAAATTAACTTAAGTGACTTAACTTCTATAAGTCACAAGTAAGACCACAAAGAAACCGAATCTGCCGTTCACTAGCTAAAACCAATGATATTCTGTATATATAAAGGTAGATACGCCCCCCGTACCTGAAAAACGAACCGCTGAAGAGAGTACAGTTTGTACTCTTTTGTTTAGGTAAATGTACGCTCATTCTAAATATGTGTATGTGTGCTGTCGCTGCATTCGGAACACTTTTTTCGATTGTTTTGTGAGCATATCACGAATCCATACTTTTTCACATTATTGGCTAAATCGCGGTTAACTGTCGAGCACAAATTTTCCATATCATCATCATCATAACAACCTAATATGTCCTCTGCTGAACGAAAGCCTCTCCTGATGATTTCTCGAGTGGCGTCCACGCAACGGCAAACGAAGCGTAGGCTGACACCAAACTAGATGGAGCGATGACCTGTTAAGGTGGCGGGTAGCAGACCAGTGCGCGTGGTTATCATTAAGGAAAGCCCTCTCATTCAGCACTGCACATTTATAAGTCTGTAAATTTGTCATAATAATGATGATGATGGTTTTAATATAGCTGTGTTCCGGCTGAAAGGGGGAGACCACACAGTAAAATTAATGGATACCGTGGAGGCTGCGTCTTGGCAAGCGTAGCGTAGGACACCCTCATGCTCAATGGACAAACGACCTGCAAAAGGTCACTGGTGGACGCTAGATGAGAAAAGCGGAGGACCGGGATATCTGGCGCAAAATGGGGGAGACCTATGTCCAGCAGTGGACTGCGATAGGTTGAAGAGAGTGATAAAGCTCTCTTGTCACAAATGTGACCACAAAAGATCAAAATGCAGGTATTGGGGGGTCCTTTAGAATGTCGAATTACAGGTGACAGTCATTGTCACAAAATGAAGCTAAGTGTCTCGGACACTTTCAGATTCTGTACAGAAGAGAGAGAGACACCGATACACTCACGCTGCAATTGTAGTCCTCTACAACGGAAGCGAATCATTCTTGGGCAACCACCTTTTATGCCCAAGTGACCTTTAATTTATAAAGTTGGGAAAGGTCCTGAATTTTCTGAAAAATGCCCAACTTAAAGACGAGCTCTAAAAGGGGCGAGTCACAAAAAATCTTCTAGGTCGTGGTGACTACAGGTCTGTACTTGCCTGAATACCCCCCAAAGCTCAAATAGTAATAATAATATAGGTGACTAGGTAGGCGGTTTTCTTGGTTGCCAGCTGACATCAACGCAAAAACTTGTTTGTCAGTGAGAAAGAAAAATAAAGGCAACTTTAAACGACCATTAAATCGTGATTCACTTCAAAATAGCAAGATCAGGTGAGATAAACTGTCTTAAGTCCCGAAAGGTATACAAACTTCATTTGCACCTAAATTACAGTAAATGAGTCGTTTTAATTTGAGAAGCAAAGTTCATGTTTATTTTTATCTCTCACTCGATAAGCTAATACTTCCGTCGATATATTACCATTCTTAATTTATATATTAACGACCCATTTGGTGTCGCGGTTGAGAGGTCGACTGCAACACCAAGGGTTCCGGGTTCGATCCCCGGGCATTACAAACATTTGTGTGCATGAACATGTCTGTTTGTAATGGTCTGGGTGTTTTCTATATATATGTATGTATTAACAAAAAAAATGTAAATAAGTATATTTATCCGTTGTTTAGTACCCATAATACAGGCTTCACGCTTAACTTAGGGCTAGATGGCGCTGTGTGAATGTCAGTGGATATTTATTTATTTATTAACCGATTCAAATTTATGCCACTATACCCTTATTGATTATCTTTGCAAATTACGACACTCTTATAAGCGCGATATGCCGAGTTATTGATCAAATGATCATTAATTAAGCCTTTTGTATGCTCTGTTTGCAAATACTGGGTCTGCAATAAACAAGTATTATTTATTTCTTAAAATTTATTTGATGAAATAAGGTAAAATTCTATGCATATAACCTACCGGATGGTAAGTCTTTACTGTCATATGTAATACACAAAGAAAATTACAAATGAACGTATTTATTTAATGCAATAAGTTGTGAATTAACAAATATTCCAAAACGCACAAGCAGCGCCATGTCCTAAGCGAAAAACCTTGAACTATAGGAACCTACGCTAGTAAATTTTATTTCACACAAAGTTTGTTAAGTATAATCTGCATAAAATATGTAAAAAGCACGAAATGTCTAGTACCTAATAAATAAGTCACTCGTAGTCATTTTCACTTTCATTTCACCTTATCTCTTGAACCTATATCAGTCCTATACTGGACAATCTGGACACACCTACGCTTTGCTCATCAAGCATCCACTAAGCAACCTTCCGCAGTTTCCATCGACCATCCAAGTCAAGCGCAAAGGACGTGTACTACCTAGCACGACCACGAATGAATCTTAAGTTCAATATGGTACAATCATGCAATGCCACTTCGTAACTTTTTCTAATAGCATTGAACCAATAAAATAAAAAAGGAAAAGATACGTTTAATGCTCACAAAACAACCGAAAAACGTGGCATCACACATAACAAACCAAAACTGTGAAAATTAAGATAATCATTCGTAGTCGAGCGAAGCGAAGAGCGTCGGTGGTGTGGACTGAGCCCTGCTATCGTGAAGGCTGAGGTTCAAATCCTGGCACGTACCAATGTGTTTTCGAATTTTCGAAATTATATATACGTTACTCCAACGCTCTTACGGTGTAGGAAAACATCATGAGGAAACCTGCGCACGCCTGTGAAGAAATTCAAAGGTTGTGCGTGAAGTCGGCCAACCCGCACTGGGCCCGCGTGGACGACTAAGGCCTAAACACCCTTTACGGGTAGGCTTGTGCCCCTCGGTGAGGACCCCTGATGAGCTGATAATGATATTGATTCGTGGTCGTGGTTGGTAGAATCACACCAAAGGACGTCCTACACTATTCTTTCTGACTCAGTCTACTCCAGAACTAATATTTTCCAACGATTGCCCAAAAACATAACTACAATAAAAACAAGTGATCTCGTTTTTTGCAAATGAAGTTGGTGATATCTTAAATGGCTGTATCCATCGGCAATACCGCATACGCATCACCCAATTAACCTTATGTGATAAATGACAAACCCAAAATTCCTTTATTTCACATTTGTAGGCCCGTCACGCTCGATGTTGGCATAATAGAGTTTTTCAATATTAAAAAAAAAGTAACAAGTCAGTGAAAATTTATTATTACATACTTTTAAATACGTGAGTCAAGTATGATGCTCTACTTGCTGAAATAAAAACAGTTAACAAACACTGCATTGCTGAATACGTCTCCACAAAGACTATATAGATATTTCTTAATAAATTTGAAATTATTTTAAAACTACAAAAAACAATCTTAACATTAAATCACTATTTTATAATGATACCTGTTAAATAATATTTTATTCGAAGACTTCCGAAGGTTGAGGTTCTGGATTTCTGGCGCATTACAAAGACCTATGTCTATGGTCAAGAAAATCAAAGTAGTTTATTCTTATTATAGTCCTTAATTATGTCATATGTCATCTTCCTCAGCCAATAACGTTCCAGTGCAGGGAACAAGGACCTTTGGGAAAACATAGGAATGGGAGATTGGGCGATAACCCAAAACATGGACCAAATGCGGATTCGTGGATGTTAACAACTGTCATCCTAATGCTGGGGACTAACTAACGGCTAATGTGTAAAGCCCATTACCGCGACAATTGTTGCGATAATTTTTAATACGTTAAAACTGACAAATTATCGCGTTAATTGGTGGCTACAACTGAAATTAACGCTGATTATCGAGATAAATAATGGCATTTTCTGTAAGTGTGGCCCTAGCATAATAACCCAAAACGTGGACCAAATGGGGATTCGTGGATGTTAACAACTGTCATCCTAATGCTGGGGACTAACGGCTAATGTTAAAGCCCATTACCGCGACAATTGTTGCGTAATTTTTAATACGTTAAAACTGACAAATTATCGCGTTAATTGGTAGCTACAACTGAAATTAACGCTGATTATCGAGATAAATAATGGCATTTTCTGTAAGTGTGGCCCTAGCATAATGCCCGGGACAGAGCATTTTTATGCCATAAGTGAACGGGACGGTCAGTGCGCTCACGGGGTGGTAAGTGATACTCAGGCGTATGATAACCATGACAGAATCAATGTTGAAAGAAATTTTTGCTGTATGGGAAGGCCAGTCCCTCCCGTGGGATATAGACTGATGATGAAACTGTGCCTCCTGGTGTAGGTTACTGATTCTTAAACCATATCGACTCGGAAAGAACAAGTAGAGCAGCCGTCCGCCGTGACATTGCCCCAATACACTCACTGGTAGCGACTAATTGAACACTCCTTTTAAGGAATGCACTTACAATATTTTACGATTAAATTGAGTGAAAACTGGTCGCAGTTTAACGGGTAACACTGGTAGTAAGCGCGCCATTTTTTGACGTTTCTACGTATTAGCGTCGCAGGTTCTTTGAGTAATCGGACATTTGATAATTAACCTGTATACTAATTAACAATGCGGGTTTTCTTACATATTTAATACATATAAATACATTCTAAATTTTGACTAATGCAGACCTGTGTATTTTTATGCTGTATGTTTTTAATTAATAAGCTGATTATTCGCCCAACAGCCAGTGATATCGCTACCTACGGACCAATCGTTACTCCGAATATCTACGAGAAGAAGAAGGTTACTACGAGTGCGATACCAAATATAAAATAACAGAAGTGGTTAAAGGAAATATGGCGAAATGAGAATTTGGGGCCTCTGATATTTTTACTTATTCGTCGTACAGGCCTATTTTGCAAAGCATGACACGTATAAAAACTAGTATTTCCTGAGATTAGCGCGTACAAACAAATAAATTAACTCTTCAGATTTATAAAGTAGTATCGATGATGCAGACCTTTCTCAATCATCGCATCTAATGACGTCATATCAGCGTCTTTGGTTGATAAGTATAAAATAGTAATAAAGATGTTGCTGTTTTTTTAAACAGCACACACAAACTCAAATTAAGTGACGAAATTACAAAATTTATTTTAAAGCTACAATAAAACGCATTGGTAGGCGTAACAGACCGTTCGTTAAAAGTCTTATACAACAGTTTATCGGTAACCCCATTACACTATAGGCGTAAGTGTTGTCAGTTGTGAGCTTTAAATACACCTGTCGATTGCATATATCAAAGTTACATATATTATTACAATATTATATGGTTATATATTTTTTAAATGAACAATTTTGTCGTATCTCATGAATAAGGTATAGCAGTTTCGCAAATTGTCACTTGACGACTCCATTTTAGGTTAGCTTTTAATGTCACGGTTATTTCACCCTCTGGGAAGAGTGCGAAGTGACAAATATGAATGCTGATGTAATTCTGATGAATTCTACATACATTTGAAGTTCTCACATAATAAAGGTATTGGCAACGGTGCGGTTACGGAATGTGAAACCACATTAATACAATGTTTAAAAATGTAATATTTAATTTTTAATTTTCATAAATTATGGTAAAACAAAATTTGTGTTTATGTACTGTCTAATTGAATGTATTGTATTGAATTGACGTATGTATATATTTAAATGTTTTTGTATCGTAATTTTAAACACAATGTACATTGTTATTGAACGAAACAAATAAAATAAAATTTTGGTAAATTCAGGCATTTCATATTTCGAGCATCGTAGACACTATGTGTGTGAACTGCTATTTGCTGAAGAGGGAGACGGCAGTTTATTTATTAATTAATTAAGCATATAAATGCCGTATACTCTCTCTAGGTAAATAAAATAGTAGACGATCGGTGAGACATACCCAAAACGAAATTCATACCTCCAAAGAAGCAAAGTTGCCTACCTTAATAAAAAGGAGAGGGCAAAGAAATCATAAATTAAAGGTGGTGAGTTTTAGGCCTACGTTAAGCTTATTTAGATTTAATCTCAAAATATAGGTATATTTCTTTTTCTCCTCTCGTAGCATACTACTTTGCTGTCCACTTAAATAGGTAAATAGTCCGGGCTTTTATAAATGCACTCACAATATACAAACATTTCAACACGGCTTATTCCTAACAGATTTGCTACTACACGAAGAATAATAGTTAACCCTTTAAAATTTGCGTGGAGATTGCGAGATCGGGCGCTTTGTCCTTCGACCTTAGGGTCAGACGGTATTAAAAATGCATTTTAATCAACAGCTGTCTACCTGACCAGCCCTTTGTGATGAAACAAAACATGTGCTTTTTGCTCTCATTATACCATGTCAATAGTTCGTTGACTAAAGGGGCATGACCACAATAGGTTGGGAGTAAAAATAATTTGCGAAATGTTTTACTTATTTTCAACTTTATGCCATTATGATTAAGTCGATTGTGTGGTATTGTGTTGTTTTGCTTTGAATAACGGGTACAGTTCGTAGGGTCAGTAGAGTAAATGGGCAAAAAGATTTTTAACGATTTATCTAATGGACACCTGGTCATGGTATTATTGGTCGTATTTAAGGGGATACTCATCAACGGGTACTGAGTTGTTTTTATGATACAAATTAACATGTAGATAACATATTTGAGTGTCATGTTTGGTATTTCAATTTCATCTTCAGCCTTAATCGTCCCACTGCGAGGCTTAGGACTTTCGTAAAGTACGTTACGGTACGTAAAGGAAAATCGCATGGGTGACTATAGCATAATTACCTAAGACATCAGCAGATTCAGGAGAGATTAAAACACCAATTCACCTATTGTGCGATAAACTTACAATATAAGAGATATCTGGGAAACCAATCCTATGCTTAAAAAAATCCCTTAGTCTTTGGAAATGGGCAAAATCCTTTGATTTATGGAAAATTATGTCCTGAATGTCGATGGACATGTGCTTCGTGTTGGATCTTCTCTAACAACACACCCGACTCCTACCAAGTAACAGTTAACGCCCCATTAGGGTCGTCAGAATCACTGCTTAGTTCGGAGTATAGTGCCACTTTCATGTAATAAACGCGACGATCAGCAGGTGTTCGCTGTTTTGGCACTATAAGTCAGGTGAATGGATGAATTGCGTACTCTTTGCTTCATAACCCATGGGGCAACTTTGCTTCAAACTACTGACCTACTGCCTGTGCGAACCTGTCGCCGATGCTAATTGCAGGAGGAATTATTATTCCAAACTCTTCAGTACATTGGTGGCAGGTCACAACCGGGTTCGACTTGTCTGTAATTGGCGCTCTGCGTGAAACAGGACAGTTATCAATCTTGGGCGAAGCTCAGGCTTAGGAGTTTCCAGTAGTGTTGCTTAAAAGCAGTATAATGTTGCTCCAGATCTACAAAAAGACGATTGCAAAGGCGAAGCCAGCACATACGTTGCATTGGAATAAACTTGCACGTTGCCCTTCCGGCACCCGGACCTTTTGGTCACTCGCTAAAGCTGGCAGGCAATTTTTCGCCAATCTTTTCACCGCTTTGTAGGGAATGACGGTTTCTATTGCCCATACGCAAAGGAGAAGGCTGACCTACTAGGTTCTCTTTTTGCATCGAACTCAACCCTGACCGTGGAAGACACCGCCTTCCATACTAGATGTCGTAGTTCCATGCCTGAGGTTGTATTCCATCAACGGGTAGTTCGTAAAACACTTTTATCTCTGGACGTCCATAAGTCTAGTGGCCTGAAATCCTGCTCGCGTTTTAAGAATATGTCTCCGGAGTTACTCCTGTCTTGACGCGCTTATTCCGACTGTCATATTATGCTGGTATAGTACCGGATTGTTGGAAGATAGCTTTAGTGCACCCGATCCCAAAAAAAGGTGACCGCTCTGATCCAACTAATTACAGGCCTATTGCAATTACTTCCCTTCTTGCTAAAACAATGGAAAGCATTATCAATTCTCAGTTGTTGCGGTATCTTGAAGATCGCCAGCTGATAAACGATCGACAATATGGTTTTCGCCATGGTCGGTCAGCTGGTGACCTTTTGGTGTATTTAACCCATCGCTGGGCAGTCGCAATTGAGAGCAAGGGTGAGGCTTTAGCGGTCAGTTTAGATATTGCGAAGGCTTTTGATCGGGTCTGGCATAAAGCACTTTTAGCGAAACTTCCTTCATATGGGATTTCGGAGGGACTTTGTAGGTGGATCGCCAGTTTTTTAAGTGAGCGGAGCATCAAAGTCGTTGTCGATGGTTCGTGTTCGGCATTCTTGCCCGTTAATGCTGGTGTTCCACAGGGCTGTGTGCTTTCCCCTACCTTGTTTATCCTGCATATCAATGATATGTTGGATATTAGCAATTATCATTGTTATGCGGATGACAGTACCGGGGACGCACTGTACCTTGGCAGTTCTTGTCCCTCTGGGCAATCAGTGAATGACAGTCGGAAGGAGCTTGTGTCAAGGATAGAGGCATCTTTGGAAGATGTCATGCAATGGGGAACAAACAATATCGTGTCATTTAACCCTACTAAGACACAAGCATGCGCATTTACTGCTAAAAAGGTTCCGTTTGTCATGGGTCCTAAGTTCGGGAGCACTCCCTTGAGTATAAGGCCGAACATTGGTGTCCTTGGCGTTGACATATCCAGTGATGTACAGTTTCGCGGTCATTTGCAGGAAAAAGCCAAATTGGCGTCTAAGAAGCTGGGTGTGCTGCGCAGAGCTAGGCAATACTTTCCGTCCCACCAGCGCCTTCAGCTTTATAAGGCACAGGTGCGCCCACATATGGAATATTGTTCGCATCTTTGGGCTGGAGCGCCAAAATACCTACTTCTTCCTCTTGACAGCGTACAACGTAGAGCCGTGCGGATGGTCAATGATCTGTCAATAACCAATGGTCTGGATTCCTTGGCCTTGCGTAGAGATGTTGCGAGTCTCTGTGTTTTCTATCGCATATACAATGGGGAGTGTTCCAACGAACTGTTCAATCTGATACCTGCTGCTGAATTTCATCATCGGACTACCCGCCACAAGATGAAATTCCATCCTCATCATCTTGATGGTTGGCGTTCGACTACAGTTCGATTCATGCGTAATTTTCTTCCACGTACTGTACTTATATGGAACGATCTTCCAGCAGCGGTATTTCCTGACAAATATGACATGGCTAATTTTAAGAAAAGAGCATATTCCTATCTAAAAGGCAAGCAACGCACCGGTGGCACTTCTGGTGTCACCGTTGTCCCTGGGCGGAGATGAACACTTTCCATCAGGTGTCTCTCTTGCTCGTTTGCTCCCTATATCATAAAAAAAAAAAAAAAAAAAAAAAAAATTAACATTGCCTAAGCAAACTGTAAAGAGGAGCGGGTCATATATCATACAGGTTTTAGATAAATAAGAACCTTCCTAAGTTTAATAAAATTTAACTGTCACCGAAGTCTAGCGCGCTCAGCTTTGCGTTTTAGATCTGAAGATCGTGGGTTCGAATTCAAAGGAGAGACCACACAGTGAATTTATATAATTTACACAAAGCTATTTTAGGTAACTTACATTAAATAAATAAATATTCACTGACATTAGTATATATTATTTAATCTGTGCTGACATTAACACAGCGCCATCTAGCCCCAAGTTAAACGTGAAGCATGTATTATGGGTACTAAACAACGGATAAATATACTTATATACATTTCTTTTGTAAATAAATACATATTATACATAGAAAACACCCAGACCATTACATACAGACATGTTCATGCACACAAACGTTTGTACTGCCCGGGGATCGAACCCGGAACACTTGGTGTAGTAGTCGGCGTCTCAACCGCTACAACAAATGGGTTGTAATAAGTTCATACATGCATGGTTTCGGTTGCAATTAAAATCATCTGTTAAAATTTAAAATTTGGTTTTAATTCCTAAAATTACGATAAGCGCCATCTATGTGTTGACAATGGTAATAAACAATGACCGCTATTGCTTCGTCACAAAAAGGCACCTCAAAAGAGCTAAGACTTTAATTCGTGTACAAAAATATATTAGTATATGACATTGTCTTGCAATGCAACAAATAGTTACATTACAAAAATCTATCACAGATTATCAGTAATTAATTAGAGTTGACGACATGCTTCTAGTAATAAGATGCGAGTTCCTGCGCCTGACCTGCCATCTAGCCAATACTACTAAAACTAAGTTGTAATCTCTTTGAATTTGTTTCAGAGAAAATCTGTAGATGACGCTAGTAGTGCATTATATTGCACCAAATTTAAATTAAAAGCTATTGAATCAAAAGAAAAGCAATACTTTTATACAATTTATGTAAACTATTTGAAAACTGATAATGAAAAATGATACGACAGACAGATCTACCTGCCGCTATTGTTTATTATCAATTGATTATATTTTATTTTAATTATTGTAAGCACGAATAAACTGGGGCCTAAATCCTTTAATTCTACAATGCACTTATAAGTTTTTATTATGTATAGTAAAATTTTGCACTGATCTGATTTGTTTACTTGGTTACACCATTGGACAATTCATTCTACTATACTATTACAACTTTAAACCATTCACATTAAATAAATACTAGAATGCCAGTTTTACAGTTGGTTTATAAAGTGTCATAATGTCAAGTAAATTAATAACATTTAAGCCATGACTGCAAAGACAAACTCAAACTCAGCATTTCATTATTCTTATAAATCTTTTGAATACCTAGTAAATTATTATAAGTTATATTTTTATGACTCTATAAATTCAAGCATTAATAAAGCTCAATGTAGTCAAATTCAGGATAAATCATTATATATGCGTATCCACTGACATTCACACAGCGCTATCTCGCCCCAAACTAAGCATAATATGGCCTAAACCATAGATATAGGATATACGCGCTAATTCTAAATCTATGCCCTAAACTAAGATGATATACATACTTAAACAATGGATAAACAAACTTAGCTATATACTTTTTTTGTAAATACATATTATACATAATAACATCCCGATCAATAACAGACATGTTTATGCGCACTAATGAGTGTACTGTCCGGGGATCGAGCCCGGAACCTTAGTTGTACCTAGCCGACGTCTCGCCCATTACCAAATAGGTCGTCAAGCCTACAAGGATAGTACGGGTCGAAGCCAAGTGGGTACCTACCTACTATCTAATGTTTAAATAGTAATATTGTATACTGTCACAGAATAAACGTTTCTTTCTTTCTATATATCTTTTTTTTTTGCGTATAGTAGCTATGGATTCCAACAGAATCCAGCAAGGTATCAATTTATGATGGATAAGAGGCTGTGATGTGTATTGGGTGAGGAGTTGGTTGTTTTCTATGAAATGCTGAGGTTAAGCATTTTCTGCTTTGGAAATGGCCTTTTCGAATACTATTGTCTGCTGCTGAGAGGACAGGTAGCAGGTGTTCCCTTATTACATTTAATTTTATCCCGCTCGGTCCCTTTGTGCTTGAGATAGAACGCAAAGTCGCTCTTCCCGACTTTCTTATAATTCTTGAATAGTAGTCTTTAAAACCCACCAAACTCAATTGTGCCCGCTTGTTGAGTTGTGGCGCCAAACCGAAATGTTAAAGACTAAGTGAATAAAAATGCAAGTATAATACATTTAGCAATATTTTTATTTAATACAAGAGTTAGAACCTGCCTATAGTTATAAGTGTCAGTTTTAACGTTCTCTTTAAAGAACCAAAATTTGGCAAATATGTTAAAACTAAAGAAAAGAAGTCAGGCGTACATTCTTCAAATATAAACATCAAAAACCTTGATTAACCAGGTAAATTAAAGTGCAATTTACATAATAAAGGAATAATTAGTAATAAAATGACTACACGAATTAAATTCTAATGTATAACTATTTTCACAGAAAACAATGCACTTAACTATTAAGAATTAGTAGAAATACTATTTTTAATAATGTATACTACATTTTAATAGAATTATCAACAGCTCAAAAATTTATCTTTACTTAGGTATATACTTTTTGAATAACACATTCAAAGAATCGTATTCCTTCTTCAATCCTTTCTTACCCAAGTAATAAGGGAAGGAATTTTTAATCGAAAGGTAAAATATACCTTTCTTCTCCTTATCAACATTAATACCCATAACATTGGTCTCCTGTGGATAATTATCATAGCACTTATTGAATCTGGCTTGTTGAACTGAATTGCATTTGATAGCTATAAAAGAGTTTAAATTTTCTAAAGACGATAACCAGACGAAATAAGCTTTCATGTGACTACAGAACTCGGCGCACGGCATCCAGCTGACTTCATTTAGCTGGAATTCTCCGCCGTTGATGTAGAAATTGACATGGCCTATAGGTGCAGCCATACCGAACCCATCAATGTTAGTGTGGATAACATCAACGAAGTCAGCATCCGACTCGTCCAGTCTATCAGCAGGTCCCATGTCTCTGTAGCAAGGCCCTGACGGGTCTAAGCCGGTGATTCTCCCGACCTTCTTGCCGGTGAGCTGTGTGAAGCTTTTGGCGACAAAAGACAGGGTGTGGCAGCCGAGACTTAGGCCTACTAATTCCAAAGAAGAAGGATCGAGAATGCCGGCTTCTTGGACAGTGGCGAACATTTCGGCGATGTGTTGACCAACGTAGCGGACTTTGCGGGCCACTCTGAAAATGGGATTACATTTTGAGATGTTAGGTTAACATTAGATAGCTATTGTTTGGTAATTTTCGTAAAGCTGACCAACAGCGCAAGAGTAAATATTCTTCAGGGGACTATTATTTTGAAACAAATTATTATTACATAACATAGATTTTAATATTAGGTAGGAAATATTACATAACTTCCAGCAATTCAGATATTTTTTAATTATTCGTAATTAAATCCAACAAACTCAAACTTAGTTGTCTAATTCAATTTTGTCTCATTGTGACACTTTAAATCGTCAATAAATATAATACTTGCTTTAAACAAGAGACAGTAAAATCAATGGTCCGTAACTAAGCTTTATACGTCACAAGTTAGTTCTTGTACTATGGTCCTTCGGGGTCACAGCTGCATGATGAGGTCTGCTTGATTTTTGAATATTTCTTTATATACTCATTTTAAAATATACTCACACAGGATAAACATCAACTACAAAGTAGAGTTCGTCGATTAACCACACGTTATAGCCCAGTTTAATATAATGCCTTTCCAAAGCTTTGGCGACAAAATACTCGGGACTATCCATATAACCGCCCAAGTAAACCATGGTTTTCTTTGACCAGTCCATATGAGGGTTTTTGGCGATCTTGTGGGCTTGGTAGTAATTGTAGCTGATACGTTTATCGGAGCGTGCACCGTGAACTATTATAGACAGGTATTTCAAATCCTCCTTTGGTATTGGCTTTGTCTGGTTTGGACCTGAAAATAAGGAGAGAATAAAGAGATGAACTTGAAGTATGAAAACGAAACTATTGGCAGGTAGATATTTGTCGCTATATTTCGAGTGGTTGGCTTGGTTTGACGTCGGCTACTGAACCAAAGGTTCTGGGTTTCGATCTCCGGGCAATACAAACATTTGTGTGCATAAACATATCTCTTTGTATTTGTCTCGGTGTTTCTACGTATAATATGTATGTATTTACAAAAAAACGTATATAGGTATATTTTCTATTACAGGCTAATGCTTGATTAGTTTAGGGCTAGATGCGCTTTGTGTAATATGTCAGGGGATATATATTTATTAAGGATTATGAAATAAAATCTAACCTATCCTCAGTTACTGGTACGCTTCTAAGTTATTTACTTTTTGACCAATTGTTTTTTTTTGTACTCGCTTGCAGAAGACAATTTCCGTAATCCTTCACTATTCTTAACTTTATCAATAACTAATACTGCATTAAGTTATGTCAACAAGCCATCAGAGTGCATCCGTTGGTAAATACACTTTCCTTATCTTGGAAAACAGCTTTGACAATGCTTTGAGTTCTAGGAATAGGACAAAGTACAAAGGACGTGATATTTGTAAGTTGTTTGCCGTCGGTTATTTTGTATTTTTTTAAATGAGGTATTGTTTCTTTATTGACCAAAAAATACATTGTTAGTCAAAATCTACATTAAATGGCAAGAGCGTCGGTGGTTGGTGTGGACTGTTGCCCTCCTACCGGGAAGGCTGGGGTTCACGACACGGACTGATGTGTTTTCGAATTATATACGTTATCCGATGCTCTTACGGTAAAGGAAAACATCGTGAGGAAACCTTCATGCACGCCTGCGAAGAGATTCGAAGGTTGTCCTTGAAGTCATCCCATACGCACTGGGCTCGCGTGGACGACTAAGGCCTAATCACCCTATACGGGTAGGCTCGTGCCCCTCGGTGTCGACGTTTAATGAGCTGATGATGATTGACTAAAAAAAACATTGTTAAGCACATTCAACATTAAATCGCACTTGATAATGACAATGATATTTGATAAGTTTTACAGTACGCAATACGAAAAGCGTTTAAAGAAAATATTTACAAAAAAGAATTGTTGGTGTATTACATAATGTGTCGGCTACTACATCAAGAGTTTGATCCCCGTGCATTTTTAACTGTCTTTTAGGTATTTTTGTAAAGGAATTTCATGATGCTGATGGCGTAAACAGTTTTATCAGTTTATCAATTTAGCAAGCCTTTATTAGAATTTCTTCTTATTAATTAAACTATACTGGTAGATTAGAAATACCAATATGTTTGTTAAAAGACGCATAAGGTCATAAAGATCGTTTATTTTTCCCTAATGACAATGCGTAGACGCACTTGACCGAGATCTTACTATGGTTGTCATCACATTCTGTGTTATGATGGATGCTCTTGCTTAAAGTCCCATGACCTCGTGTTGAGGTTAACCGTACAAATAAATACCTGAAATTTCTTTTACGTGCTGTCCTTAAATGTTAATCAATTAAACAATTAATTTCCATCATCAGCCTATTGCGTTTCACTGCACGGCACAGGCCTTACTGGATTGTTGTATAAACGACTACCATTTTGAATTTGTAGCCGGAGCCGACAGCTCAACTTGCCTTCGAAAGAACGAAAATAATCGAGGACCATTTTTTGGTCATCCATCCAATGACTGACCATTTGGATGACCGTGATCGTCAACTCAACGCGACACTAAAAACCGACCCTAAGATCTGCTTGCTCGGATACTAAAACTTATTTTCTTGAGTACGTTCTTTTCCATACGATATGTATTTTTATACAATCTTCAACTTATTCGGTCTTATTACAAAAAGTGATTTAGAACTGGTTTAAACCTGGACTAACTGATCTTGTATTGTTACGGTATTAAAGTTAATACCAGGCTTAAAATGTGATCTTATTACAAACGTAGACCAATCATTGACTAGGTAAACCAAAGATAGTCCCTGTTCTAAGTTTTCGTTCATTCTTTTATAATGACTTCGTTCAGTACGACATTCCGTTTCTCTTAACGTTGCAATCAACTTTGTACTTTTGAGGCTATAAATATATTTAAAAAAAAACAACAAATTTTAAAGCAATATTTCTTCTTTTAAGTTCCAATCCGTCAAACAAGTTATAGTTTTGTTTAAAATAATGATATATTTTTATTGATTCCTATGACACGAGCGTAGTTAGCGCGTAATTTGAAAAGTAATTGACTGTCAAGAAAGAGCTCTATTGTTCCTATAAAATACCATGCAAATAAATAAAGGAATTATTGTTATATTGTGTTAATAATGTTGTACTGACTCGAAGTATTACTATTTTGTGACTCTGTATGAGAAGTCGTGGGTTAAAATTGTGAAAATAAGTCGGAAACAGCAGAAAAAAAGTAAGATGAAAATTCGAGGTCTAAAGAAAAAGCAATGATATTCTCTATATTTCATCATTGAGAAACAGCAGTAAAATATTGTGTAACTACAAGCGATGCAAAGTTCCATTTCACTGCAATTTTGATAAACAATCACAAAAAAATTACATAATTGTATTAAAAACTGAAGAGTGGAAGAATATATCAATGAAGTAAGTTTTATATATACTTATTGCTTTTACCTATCAGGTAGTGAAACATATGATTTCTTTATAATTTAAATGCAATTGAAGTTCAATATATTTCACAATAGTAAATGTACATTGACTCAAGTCTTGATTTTTTTTACATAATGTAGTAAACTCGAATTGGATCTTGTATTAAATATTAAAGTATAGAATTCAAACATATTTAATATAACAGATTTGAAACATGTAATAAACGTAAATTATCTTTAATTGTAGATTCCACTTATCATGGTGGCTAAAGCAAAACATATGTTTGTAGACTGGCCATTATGAAGAACTAAGGAATACATTTGTTAAATGAGTTAATTCCAGTATCAACTGGATATAAAAAGCAAGGTGAATAGTCAAATAAAATGAAAGTAAAAACTTGGGATGAAATATTATATTTTATGTAACACAAATATAGTAGGGGTACAGAGAGACCCAAAATTAAAATGATAATAAACAATACAATTGTTTATATGTATATAGAAATTATCTAATAACTTTGACAAGCATTCTTAAAAAATCATACTTTCTTGCCCATACCAACTTTACATACTTATATCACTATTGTTTTTAAAATCACATTTTTTTTCAGTAATGAGTTCAAGAAAAGGCAGCTTGAAATGGTGGAAGTGGAGTGGAACTGATGTTAAATGTTAAAATTGATTTAATTTTAATTAGAAATAGTATTGTTATAAATGTTATAATGTGACAAAAAAGATTATTAATAAAATGTTGGAATAAAAATGTTTTGTTATTTATAAATATTGATGTATCAGCAAGAGAAAAAATAAACAAGTCTCATGTAATATCCTTTTCTTTTATTAAATATCAGACTACCATCAGCATACATTTTCATCTCCGATATGAGCACAGTTAATTGCACCATTTACATTTTTAAAAATACAATACCGTTGTATTTTCTTGTTTTTTTTTCAGTTCCTTTCTGTCCATTTAAAGTGACACGTTTTTTGCCACTATTTCCATATCTTACTGATCAGTTGTACTATAAAAGCACGCCATGTACCTATATCGGCTGCATCATCATGAATCTAATAAAAATTAAGCAAATATTTAAATTTCTAGACAAACTGACATGTATTCAATTACTTTATGGCGAGCCCATTTGGGTATCAAAGGCCATTCATGGGAGTCTTTGGTGAAATGGTCATGTAAAACATCAACAATTGTTTTGGCAAAACGTTTCGTAATTCTTTAATATGGCGCTGCACGTAATTCAAATTCAATACGCCGAGAGGTCTCTTATATACCTTAATCTTAAAAACCATTAAATCGATATAATTGATGATCGTAAACTAAATACAATGTTACAAAAAATCTAAGTATAACCTCAAAACAAAGTTAGTCCACTGTTAAACTAGGTGTCACACGGGTTTAAATTTAGCACCACAGATAGTCCGAACCTAAGCGTTAAACCTCATTTTGTAATAAGGATTTTTTTAGTCCATGGCTTAAACCAAGTTTAATCCCAGTACTACATTTAGTCCACGTTTTGGAATAAGGCGGATTGAGTCTATATGGATTCACAATTTAAATATGGTAATGCGACCAATGTTGGGCCACTTTAATCGCCCTTTCATTTGTATCAAGTAGGAAATTAATGTATTAAATTGGTATTGTTTCTTTTTACTCTGTAATATTACACTCTTTTCCGCTATACCGCTATAGCGGTAATACTCTTATTAGTGCATGTTGTGTTTGCCTATAATTGTTTATGGTGATTAATCATAGTGTATGTTTTTGCTTTGAAAGTGTGATTGTACATAAACGTTGGTAAACCTAAAAAATAAATAGAAAAATCCAGGGGTCCCGGATGAAGTTAAAGTAGGCAGATAGATGCAAATACAATTGGGTTAGCAAGAAACATAAATTAGTTTGAAAAGGAAAATAAAGATACAGTTGATTTGAGACTATATAGAGTTATGAGACAAAACTCAAGGAACTAAACACAAAAATAATAAAACGTAACAAGATATACAAATATTTACAAAAGAAACCACAACAAAACGTGATCTGCAAAGGTTAATCAGGGTTAAGTTGAAGCCGAAGTTAAGGAATTTACTAAGTTCCATTAAAATAACCTACCAAGGTAAGAAGTTCTTACCTTGAGTAGTTCTCTGGAAAACAGTTTATAAAAATGTTACAAAAGTAAATGAAATAACTAGCAAGTTCCTTAACTTACATGCCATAACGGTACATCTGAATCAATGGGTCTTTTTTGATCCGCAGGAGTCTTAGGTTTAATTCAACTCTAGATAAACCAATTATTATTCTCTTCATTTATAATGAATTTTTGAAAAAAAATATATGCCATATTTTTTCTTTTGTAACATATAATCCGCATACCAAATTTCAGCGACGTACTACCAAAATTGCGGGATGTTCCATACAAACTTCCAACCCCCATTGTAGGGGAGTGGGGGTTGAAAACGGGAATAAAAGTAGCCTAAAACCTATTCTAGGTTACCTACTATCAACTTACCAAGTTTCAATAAAATCCGTTCAGCCGTTTAGGCGTGAAAGCGTAACAAACAGACAGACAAACAGACAGAGATACTTTCACATTTATAATATTAGTATGGATTAACTTGAAATATTCAGTAATTGGACATCTATTTGCACTAGTCCAGTGCAAACAAAAACAATGTTATTGACTATAGTAAAATTACAATTATTTTGTTTACATAATTGTTTAGTAGCTATATAACGATTGCCTTATAATAATAATTATATTTATATAAATGGGCGACCTTTTCCTAAGCAACATTTAATGATAAGCCAACCGTGCTTATTGAGAATTATTAGTAACAAAATTGTTAAAAAGTGTTTATATGTACGATTCTTCATTTTAAGTCGAGATGTTTCTATAATATATTTAAGTCGCGAGAAGTAACTTATACTACATATTTTAAATTTTACCCGAAGACAGACAGTATAGGTTAGCAAGTAGATGTAGGATTGTCTGTTCAGCTTTTTTCATACGGATTTTTCGCTATTGGCAGCAGATTTTCTCAGCATCACCGGGTAAATAGCGGGGTTAGATGGCCCTTAGCTGATACTGCAATCTGACAAACATGTACAGGGAAATCTTCAAACGAACCCGATTTCATTGTTATCGTCAAATTGTATTATACATTTGACCCTTCAAACAAATATTAGTAACCAAAATAAATACTTGACCCATTGTTTTCCGCGAAAGAACGACTCATCCTTGCAAACATGATTGATTTGGACCATAAAAGGAAAGCCGATGCCAATGGTGCCAAAACAACACCAAACAAATATTTGACTCTCTTTAGTTTGGTGACTGATTTAGTGATTAGCGTATACAACAAAGGAGTCAAGTTCAATCCCCGTGCATAAAAAAACTGTGTCCGAAAATTATATGTCGTAACTGTTGTAATATTGTGAGCCATTAGTTACAATTTAACGCATAATTTTTCAGTTGATTATAATTTATCGTAGTAAAACCAAAGTAAAACCGTCAAATTGCAATCAATGTGTCCATAGAGTAATAAATGAAACTAAAATAAAAAATGTCAGTCAAATAATCAAATACGTTACCTAATATCGGGTGGATATAAAAATATTAAAATAAATGCGGAATTGCCGCGTTCGTATCTGTAAAAGATTATTTGAATAAAGATATTAATTTGAGGGTTTTTTATATTACAAAATGTACAGGGTGGTCAGGACGTTCACCTTATGGTAAGTGAAACGCTAGACCATGGCAGGTGGCACTGATTGAGACTAACAACTGATAGACAGTTAATATTCTCCATCAATGCCGCACTGCACCCGTCACCCGAGAAAACATGTTTGGTCTATTATACCCGGTAAATTTGCTAGTTTCCTACCTAGATAGGTGGTACCTACCTAGGCGACCCAGTACCGAGTCTACCACCCATTATCTAGTAGTGGATCTGAGTCAGTTTGCTAGGAGACCTTGCTGTCACTCCGGGCGAGCTGCTTTCTCTCTTCAACCTATCGCAGTCCACTGCTGGACATAGGTCTCCCCCATTTTGCGCGAGCTGCTTTATTCGTGTCAAAACACTCTTAAATGGCTGAAGTTCTAATTTCTTCGCCAGACTTTTTCACTAAGAAAAAAGAATCAAGTCGTGAAAGACGAGTTAAAATCTCGCCTGAAAATGTATCGAGTATTTTTAAGAACTTCATTAAATTATGACCAATGTAGTAAGTAAACGGTTACAACCTGGTTAAAAACTAAAGTTGTGAAAAACATATCATTAATTAACTGTATAATTGAAAAGTAACAATATACAGAAAACATACAATGTGTTCACCAAAACAAATTAATGTATTAAAGTTGGACAAGTTCTTAGTATTTTATGCAAACAATTTGCATTCAGAAGATAGGTTTTAAATTTTCTTGTTTTTTATTGAATGTTAGGCTTTTATAACAGTGTAAAAGTACCGATACTTACAATTTGCCAAAAATCCAGCAGGATATCCTTCGAGTTTTTTATTGCTATACATGGCTGCAGTCACACAAATGGTACTTAATAATACGCAACTAATAATAATGTTATGAGACGCCATCTTTAATTTAAAATGTCAAAAATTCCCGCCTTTTTATAATGCAACTAAAAATATTTTTTTTATTTTCAATTGAATTTGCGTCATCTGGCGTCCAGTGCTGGCCAGTGACAATTCGACTCTATATTTCTCTCTGGCACGCGTTTACCTTATATCAGCGTCAGAGTTAGAGTTCTATGGCACGCACAACGTTAAAAATTAATATTTATGAGTTTACTACTCTATTACTTCAAAACAATGTTTTACTATCTCATTAACTTCGTAGTCTAATATTAATAGTTTTTTAAACTATAGCTACAAATGAAGCGTCGACAAAATCAGTGTTAAATAGAATAAAATAATGTTGTGCGTTGTAAAATAATATGTAATTGCTTCATAAATATTTATTTAATGAAGTTGAAAGGTAAACACAGGCAAGGCCCTTAGTCGAGTTCTGTTTACGAAAAATAAAAGACTTCCATTACACATTATTTTTGGTTTTCCCTAATTAGTCTGGGTGTCACTTATTACTCGTACTTCCTATACGAAATTACTGATCTTTGATGTCTGTGAACGCGTGAAGTTTACAACGCTCTCTCATAGGTAAACCTAAACTGTTTCAAGGTCCTGCTACCCTAACACATCTGCCAAGTGCGGATATTATGACTTTTTATTGCGGGTTGTATAATAAATAGGTATCTCAAAAGTAAACTAAATGTTATGAACAAAGAAAAATCCGTCCACTACTACCGGTGTTGGCGAAAGTAACTACCTACGATCAATTAAACTGACTACTTAGTTTTTAACTTCAATCAATCATCTTCTGTTATTCATCTATTTTAAGAATGCATAACACAATGCACAATGCGGGCAATAAATATTAAACGATAATATTATGTCCCGGATTTTAGTAAGTTCGATGAACTGCAAGTTATATAACAGTAGCAGGACTTTGTCGATACTACATGGTTAAAAATATCTAGTTCCACACAACGCAATGCTCTCTTTTGTTCACAGCTATCATCATCATCAGCTCATTAAATGTCCCCACCGAGGGGCACGAGCCTACCCGTATGATGATTGATTAGGCCTTGAGTCGTCCACGCGGCCTTGGCAGACTTCACGCACAACCTTTTCTTAAACTCTTTGTAGGCATGTCGCAAGTTTCCCCATGATGTTTTCCTTCACCGCAAGAGCGTCGGATATCATACATTTAATTTCGAATATTTGACAACTCATTGGTTCGGGCGGGATTTGAACCTGCGCCCTCCCGGTCGGAAGGTAACAGTCCACACCATTGAGCCACCGCTCACAGATAGTCCATATGTGAACTTATCTACCTTTCTAACGTTGTCTAGTTTCAGGTTAATAATGTCATAAAATGTTATTACAACAGGATAGTTAGAGCGTTGAAGCCTATTATTGCTATTTAACCCACTTTGGTCCTTACCGAATGTTGTGTCCGACTTGCGAAAGGTCATTGTTAAAGGCTGGATAAGGAAAGCGGAGGACTGGGATATGTAGGTCAAAATGGAGGCGACCTATGTTCAGTAACATAAACAGTGAGAGAAGGAAAGTACCTTAAGCCTGTAATCTAAAAATTGGCTTTTCTTGTAAAGTGTCAATCGATTTTGAGATTAATATAATTTAACGATTTAAAAAGTGACAGTTCCAGACCAGAACTGATAGCGCATATAACGCAATGGTCGGTGATATAATGGGTAACAAAAAAATATTGGCTCTAAACCCTTGAATGCAGTGGCGTGCACAGAGATTATGAGCAGGGTATTCAAAGTGAGTAACAGTTATCGCAGAAACAATACATTATTTATATTATTGTCAAATTGAGTGCTGTTGATGACAACCGATCGCCTATGATTTAAAATTTAGATGAGAATGGGCTATTAAGTGGGAATCATTTAATATGTTGGTGATTTTCCGGGTTGTCTGAAGGCACAGGGTATGCAATGCTTACTTGCATATATGGGGTGCACGCCACTGCTAGAATGGAAGGTATGCCATGCAGTGGGCCGTTCTGTGCTGGTTAATAACTAAAATCTTTACATCTATACATATAAATAAAATAGCGTGTCTGTTTGTAATATTGAAATGACAGTTTTTTACTACATGTATATGAATATATATACATACCATATTAATAAAAAATAAAATAACTTTATTAGACAACTTCAGCACATTGAGTGTAACAAAACCGTAACCTTAAAAAATGTATCATTGCCTTTTTTGCAAATGAATACTTACTGTTTGAGTATCTGCACTCATGTGTTTTATGTGTTTAACTACTTTGTTAATAAAAAGCACCTACTATTATGTAACGTTTTCGCAGTATTGTCATCATTTCATCTTTTGCGTACAATTTGTGTAGAATCAGTGTGTTTTAAGTAGTTGTTGCCACTCTCTATTCACTATGTATTTATTAATCTGTGGTAAATGATGCTGGTGTAGTAATAGCACTTTTTTCATGTTATTTGTAAGCAAATATTGTTCTACATTGTTATTTAACCCAAATAAAAAAATAATACAATAGTTTCACAGCGCAACAATCAATAGGTAACAGGTAACTGCTTATACGCTAAGGTTGTACCGAAAACGCTTCCTATTCTATTTACTTTAGACTGATTCCTACACTAGGCTAGGCCTGTCCTGTAGTAAATCTTTGAACACTTGATATCAAGGCTTCCGTATACGCGATTTTTGTCACAATTATATATTATAATTATATACAAACTTTAAAAAATTAGGTCTTGTTTATCTGTCTGTTTGTGTCAGGCTTTTTTGACAGGTAGGTTTTTATTTAAGAAAAAACTGTTTCTTTTTAAATAAAGTAAATAATATGGTACCGCGCGGCCCAGAATATTTTATAACGCGGGTAATACCACGGGAAACAGCTAGTAGTAAATAGTAAATATAATCATAGAAAATTATAATAACGAGGTTGGTAACCACTGATATTTTTAACCTTTGATGTAATATTGTATGGCAATAAGACAATTTAACAGTTTACGACATCTGACATATCCATGACTTCCCAATCACTGACATTATATTTATCTAGGTAATAAAAATGCAACACTGTTCACTGTGTTATTTAGTTTATAATGTCTGTTTATTTTAGTGTACATATGATTATGCGCATAATATTTCTAAATTAAAAGAGCATCTCGTGAGTAAAAACATAACAAGGTATAAACGAGTCGACTTCTACGGATTGGTCCTCGATGAAGTAACTAGGAGAGGCCATCCCTTCAACCTGTTTAAGTCCACTGCTGGACATAGGTCTCGTCCATTTGTCACCAGATATTACCATCCATCAAGACGTAGGGCCCCTACGCTGTACTTGCAAAGATACGGTCTCCACTCCAGAACTGCGACTGTGTGACCATCCCACTGCCACTTCGACTCGCTGATCCGGTGTAAAATGTGGAAAACTTTAGTTCCTTCTTTTACGGATAAGATTATTACTGATTTTATCCCGTAAGAGAGACTTCGAGCTACGAGCATATTATACAGTGGAGATGTTAGGTTAGAATGATAATCTGGGGGCACGGCAGTGCCCCCGCCAAGTCGAGCGCGAAGCAAACACTGCCGTACCATCCTTTACAGGATCCATTTCGCCGCATTTTCAGGCCCCGATTTGAGAACCTTTGGATAATACCAGAGCGCTGAAATTTTCGTCATCTAGTAAGATATAATAACTTACTTTAAATCCAAAATTTCAAGTCTGTAGGTCATTTAGTTCTGACGTTAAGCGAAAGCAAAGTTTCGCATTTTCGACAGACACTCACTCACTCACTCACTCACTCACTCATGATCATCAAAATAGAACTAGTACTTCCCATTAACTCAGAAAGCTGAAATTCGGTACAGAGTTAGGGTTTAATGGCTACATAAAGGAAAAACTATGAAAACTTCGAAAATCGAAGATCTGGAGTACCTGGTGACCCTGCTTAGATAAAAAAAATCATCAAAATAGAACTAGTACTTCCATTAACTCACAGAGCTGAAATTTGGTACAGAGTCAGGGTTCAATGGTTACATAAAGGGAAAACTAAATAACTTGGATAATCGAAGATCTGGAGTACCTGTTGACCCTGCTTAGATAACAAAAGAGCCCAGTCAAACTATAAGAGATTGACATACCGCCTTTAAACAACATATATTTTACATGGTGGGCCGCTTCATCCGATGTCAAAAATCGGGGGGCACGGTAGTGCACCCGCCAAGTCGAGCGCGCTAGACCAATACAAACAGACATGTTGGTGAAACACAAATATTTGTAGGTACTGCCCGGGGATCGAACCCGGAACCCTTGGTGTAGTAGCCGACGTTTCAACCATTACACCCAATGGGTCGTCTAATATTCCTTTCAAGTTTCTACAAAAAGAAGTAAAATCCCACAAAAACATTCTGTAAAAAATCTAGCCAAGTCTCGATGGAGCTGCTTGATTATCTCTAAAAAGTAATGAAATCAAGACAAAGACGTGCCAAGTCTAAGGTTCCTTACTGCAATTAATTAATTATTATGGTTAATGTTGTGTGACTTGGCCGTTGAACATTCTTTATACGTTAGTGGCTTTATCAAGCCTACAATCGATGGCTATTGAATCACCGTTTTCCAAGTGGCAAATTGTACCGTCAATGGGTAGCGGTTCTGGCGACAGATTGGTGCAATGGTGTCATGAAGCACTAGTTTGTATCCTTGTGTACTCTTCAACGGCCAAGTCACACAACATCAACCATAATAATGAATTAATTGCAGTAAGGAACCTTAGACTTGGCACGTCTTTGTCTTGATTTCATTACTTTTTAGAGATAATCAAGCAGCTCCATCGAGACTTGGCTAGATTTTTTACAGAATGTTTTTGGTGGGATAATAAGCTTACGTTATTATGTATGGTAAAGACATGATTTTAAAAATATATAAAGGCCTCATTTACCTTTCCAAGAGCCCAAGCCGACCATAACTGATATGTCTTCCCCTATTGTCTCCTATTAAATATCGAACGAGGCTCTGCCGAACTGCCGATACAAGTTGGATGAGCGGGGCAGCGTGACAAAATAATGCGTAATACAAAATAGGTAATTAAAATATTATCAAAAGTGTTTTATTTGTAAATATTGAGAAAAAAAGTTTTTTATTCATATGTTACTGATAGATAGTTATTTTCATTAAACATGCGTACCGCCTACTTTTGCGTTAATAGCAATGTTACATTGTCGTAACTAACCTATATGATTTGGACATTGAATTCTAGGCGTTAGTAGCTTTTCCATCCCAAAGACTTAAATTCAAACTGACAATATATTCAGCCACTTAATTTATTTTATATCATAAGTTAACGGGACGGTCATTTCACTCACCTGGTGCTTAGTGAAACGCCTGACCATGGTAGATGAATAGTTTATTTAATAACAGTAGGTTGTCATTATTTTCCGTCAACACAGATCATTTACAGAGAATATCAGGCGTCTCGAGTGATATTATCCTTATATCCGGTAATTTACAAAACAATCATAATTTCGGGACGATATCAGGCATTGCGATGGTACCTATTAAGACGACTCAGTACCGAGTCTACCACCATCTACCTAAATCCGAAACTTTTGAATCGTCTATGATTATTTATATTTTTTTTTGGGACGCCAGCATTCTGTTTGCATTATTTTCATAGTGCAAGAAGTTCGTATATTTAGCTTTTTTTAACAATTGATTTTATTCTATGACGTCCACTTTATCCCAGAAACTTGTCTTCCGAAGAGCAAAGAGAGTCTGTCACCCGTTGGATGATGGATAACCCATTGCAATAGTTGCTTCACTTGTGTGATAGATCAACAGAACGCGGTAGCCGCTACCCCATTGGACAGCCAACATAAATACTTCAGTTACAAGCAGTAATAAATACATTTTATTAATATATAAGCGATAACACATGCAAATTATTACATGGCATACAATCATGTGTACTTTTTATTGTACCGAATAAATACTTTTTCTTTTTTTCACACACTTCTCATGCATCGTCTCTCATACTCAGTACAACCTTTAGATTTACAATAAACTAAAGTACCACCGCAAATTTTAAGTTTACGAGAGTAGAGCCACTTATCCACGTCATACATGAATTACGTCATGTCAGACTTGGTTGACCACCTCTTTTTTTTTTTTTTACTATAACAGGCAAACGAGCAAACGGCTCATCTGATGGTAAATGTCACCGCCGCCCATGTACATTTGCAATACCAGAGGGCACTGAAATGCGTTGCCGGCCTAATTAAATGGTGTGACGTTTTATGGATGGTCCCTTATTCAAAAGACGACAGGACTGTTAACTTTTTTTGTTATGGAGTGAATGGGACAACCAATTTGCTCATTTAATGTTTTGATGTAGATGAATCTGTCTATATCAGACAAAATATTCAAGGAAACCAATGACTTGAGACACAAATTTTTATTATCAATAAAACAAAATTGACATTTAATTTAAATAATTTATCTTTTGTTATTATTTAATTTTATGAAGATGACTATTTATTGTTATCATGATGTGATGTTTGATGACATTATTTTGCGTAATTAATTTTATTGACTTTATTTTGTGCAATTGATTTGGAAATTTCATTTAGTTGTTAAGTTCATAATATGCCTATGGCGAATCATGTACCAAAATTGCGTTTAACATTTACCAACCCTTTATTTCCCATGTTTATGAATTATGAAATAAATAAGTATACAAATTGATCGTATTCTAGGACATCAACACAACCCTGAGTCTTTTACGGAGTCGACATGTCTACTAAATCCATGTGGTGTAATGATTGAGAATTCGGTTGTTACACTATGGGTTCCGAGTTCGATCCCCGGGCACTAAAAAAAAATGAGTTCATGAACATGTTTGTTTGTATAGGGTTGCTGGATGAATAATGCATGTTTTTACTAAAATTATAATATAAGTGTGTTTATCTGCTTGGTAGTTATACCAATAGTAGAAGTCTCATAATTAAAGGGCTAGATGGCGCTGTGTAAACTAGTAATTTCAAACCAAATCATGATGTGTTTTTATATTTACATGTAGTATTGCCAGATCCAATTTATTTTAAATCGGGACACGAGGCCAAAAAAATTCGGGATTTAAGGTTGCAGATCGGGACTGGTAACAATAAAAAATGTGATGTGACGCTGATGACGTGCCATTTCGAATTTGACAGTAATGTAATTACGTAGTAGACGTTACGTAGCGTAAATATGTTTTTTTATGAAAAATCTGATTTTCTTCTTTAATTGTTAATCGTGACGCATCCTGCGACCCCTGAAAATCGGGATATCTGGCACACCTACCAAGACGACTCATTATCAATTAATACCTACCTAGTAAAAAAGTGCATTTTAATACTAAAATTGCCAAATTATTTTGTTTGATTCATAATTGTAGTCTATTGCTAATTGTTTTTATGTTACGGAGTGAATAGAACGGTTAGGACGCTTACCTGATGGTAAGTGATACGCCCGCCCATGATGGCGCAGCGTTGAAGGAAAATTAACAATTGATAGACAGTTATCATTCTCTATCAATGCCGCACTACGCCCGTCACCCCAGATAGCAGTTGTTAGGTCTCTTATACCCGGTAATTTCACTAGCTACAGTGCCCTCATCCCGAAACACAAAAGTGCATAGCACTCTTGTTTTACAGACCGATATCTGGCACTGCGGTGGTACCTACCTAGACGAAGATAATAACTAATGTGTATGATTCAAAACTTTTCACTTAATAAATCTTTACAAGATACTTTTGAACCGTAAAATAATTCCAACCAAAAACATATAATGTAAAATGTTACCAAGACGATCACCTAGTGCTTAACCAAACTGGGAAAAATCGCACAATTTGACTTGTACTATGGAACTAAAACCCAACGCTAAGCGCGCTCTACTACTTCATGAAGATCAAGAATCTAGTACCTTCGTTAAGTTAAATCTATAACTTAATTAATAAGTTATTGATTTTAATTGTCAAAGCGGAAAGTATTTTTTAATGTGATGGTGATTTTCCGGGTTGTCGCCCTAAGTCAAGGATGGCGTGTCGCTCTACAATGCCCTTAGGATCGTTGCGTTACGTTTCTTATATCATGAGTTACCGACTACAAACTAATTTCACTCAAATTTTAGGTAAGCATAAAAGTCAAAACAAAACATATCCGTTTTAAACACGTATCGTTCATTTCTTATTCAATTCTAATATCACAAATTCAACGTCAAACACTTGTTCTTATTGCCACCAAACGAGTTTAAAGACACTCTTTTGTCTTATGTCGTTCCACGCTGTTTCCTTATCTCAGTTTCGCACAATAACTAGAGTACCGGCGAAGCCTTCTTTTCCATTTTATTTCCTATTTCAATGCCTCCCACCACGCGCTAAGAAAATGGCCGACGGCATTCTAGCCAGTGCTACGCGCGAACGTCGGCGTACGCGCACGCTGCCGCACCCGTTTAACCGAAAACAACGAACCGTGTTCGAATTACGAAATTTAAATTCCGAATCAGTGGAAGCAGTGACAGTTTGAGTGGCGTAAACGGAATAGAACCTCGTTCAGCGAAACAAGTGGCTGTCTGATTATTGTTGTCTGTGCTATTGTTTTCTTTGTTGACATTCACCAGCTGTCAAAATATTGCACAGCAAATCAAGGTGAGCTACCTGATTGATTTCTTCACAGCAATTATAGTCAACCTTTTGCCCCAAGCGTAGTGTCATCGGATATTTTTGGAAGTTAACGTAATCCTTTCGGTTGCAATTGCGACGCTAAGACAGGTTTTGCGGTATCAAAAGTTATTCGCTAGTAAACTGTATTCAGATAAATACTTTCGGCCGGCAGCGATGCTATCTTATGTGTAACAGTACGGTCGTTTAAACTTTATGCGATGCTGTAAATTGTTTTTAAATGGCCGTTAAATTGTGTACGGGTGGTGGATGTTTTAGTATTTACGACAGTAGTAAGACTAATGTTTGATGTTTGTACGGTAGCTAATTAGGATTCATTTGGGTCATGGATTTGTTAGTATTATTCAGTGTTACGATCCGCTTGGTTTTGCTAAGCTCTTATTCAGAGATCTAGACTTAGGTGGTTCTTTGTTTACATTTCAAAGCACGCAAGATTTCAAAACAACAAAAGGAATGAACTCAACGAACCCTAATTCAAAGTGTAAATGCACCTTTTCATTCTAATCATTAATTTCGGTGTATTACTAAAACATACATTCGTACGAAATGTCATATCGGTGAACAAAATATTACAAGTATTAATGTTCTCAAATGGAATAAAGATGACAGCTCGAACAAAAAGAAACACAAAACATACAAACATACGTTGTCGCTTTCAATGAGGCTCTCGCTTGTGATGCGGTATGTTGTGTAATTGAAGTAATGTAAACTCTTATGAGCTGAAATTTGCACCGCAAATACCACAATGTATATCAACGTACTTGTGGCAATAATATTATGAAAGTGAGGTGGGGAAATTCGCAAACGACATATTGGAACAAGTGCAAAAAATTTGCAGTCAGAAATTATGCGCAAGAATATATTCAAACAACAGCTCTATTTATTATATGTTTTATTATGGTTTGTTTTATTATGGTTGCAAATTTAATAAAAGTGACAACTTGAATAATTTATCATTAAAACTATGTGGATCCACACCTTTTTTAATTAGAAAAAGCAGTAGCCCAATTACTAATAAGTGAGAACAACTGTTGCATACATCTCGATCCCAAAAAAGAGACCACAGTTTAGAATGCTGACTTGTATTATGTTACATATAAATATTGATTTCATAAGTAGAAATATACTAAAAATTAAAGATGCCAATAAACTAACTGACATGGCAGGAGATAGGTGGCTCCTAAAAGGTGACGAGCCGAACATCATTTGCGTGGGTATAGTAGATAATTCACCACGGAAAGCAGATATAGTAGGTAAGAGTCTCAAAAAGTTAAATGGAACACTTTTAGTTCCGTTTTCAATTTATCGATCGAATGCAGTACAAAGCAAAGGCTACTTACTACCTTAACGAAGTCTTTGATCCACCTCTCACGCTTTTTTTCCGTTCCGAATAATATCAAGGAATGTAACTATCATCATGATTTTTCTATGTTAGCAAGTGTACAAGACGGTCAAGACACTCACCTGATGGTAAGTGGTACGCCTGACCATGATAGAGCGGCTTTGATGGAGACCACCACCTGATAGACAGTTATTATTCTTCATCAACGCCATACTGCGCCCGATATCAGAGACAACGGATGTTAGATTTCTTATACTCAGTAATTTTACTAACTACAGTGCACTCATCCCGAACACAGGAGTGCAAAATACTTTTATTTCACGGGACGATAACTGACACTGCGGTGGTACCTACCTAGACAACTCAGTACCGAGTCTACCTAGAATTAGCAATTCAATATTTTCCATCCAATGGAAACTCCTATACCCCTATCATTACAAGCACATTTTCTTTGGACACAGTTTACAGTTGTCCCACTTCCTTTAAACTAGGAACATCTTTATTGCAATATACCAATAATTTTACTTCACGTTTTGTATTGATTCCTATCTAGTATTACTTAGAGTCCGTTATCTTTATGGTAAAACTGAATGTAGGACTTAATTCTAGACAACAACTTACTTTAGTATGGACCTCCAGTACGGCCAAATATCTATGTAAATGAGGGAGACGTAAAGCCATGGGCTTTTAGCCTATTCTCACCTTATTTGGTACCCGAGATGTACATTATTGACAATTTGTCTTCTGCTGTGTTGTTTTACTAAGAAATTAGCATTTGTTTGACTTTGAGCTTTACTGGAAACATTAATTTTACATCCAATATTATTATTATTTGTAAACATATTGGATGTAATCTGTATATTAACAGTGCGCACTCTATTGTTCTTGATGAATTTATTTTATGTATTTAGTGCAAGACGTTCAAGTTTCTTAAAAAGATTTCTTAAATAATTTGATTCGGTAAACGTTTCCTGATCTGAGTAAACAATGAAACAACTTCAAAATCTTTATTACTAACATATAGTTTTTGGATTTTATCTGATTCTGCAGCCAAATCAAGTAATAAGCGTAAAGTACAAATGGAGACCTAAACATTATTGTTTAGATCTCCATTTGTACTTTACGCTATACGAATAAATACTATATATTTTGTCCAGGATTAGAAACATTTAATTTTAGGTATCACAACATGAACTAATAAAATAATAAAAATATATAATTATAAACAAATGAAATCAAAAAGTAAGAGAAACGAAAAAATACTTAAAAACTAGAAAAATCAAAGTCCACAACAATGCCTGAAAGGATAGCTGCATTTCCACATGAAAAAGCCAGTATAAAGATTTCAATTCTTTATGAGCAAATTACCCATACAGATATCTGCAAAAGCAGGCAGACAAACCTTCTCTTTTCTTTGATATTCAACATTGGAGAAAATTTAAACCGTGCTAATGATTTTCCCACTAACCATTTATCTGTCATTGGTGCGGCATCGAAGTATCCATTTTACACTTACTATAAAGAGTTATCATTACTCATTTCTCGAGAACCTTCGCCGCAGCCATGTGAAACTCAATTTCGCTAACGATGTCGGTAAATAGTCTACCTTTACTCTTTTATATCTGATTAATTTTAGTTTGTAGTACAGATTCATTATTCATCTTTAATTAATCTATTGCATTAAGAGTTTTGCTATTGCAATCAATATATACGATTAGTTTATTCACATAATGATAACCTTAAGCTTAAAATGCACAATTGCAAGACATGAAAGCTGTTCAGAAATATGTACCTTTGATAATATTCAAAATATCGAAAGATAACTTGAAGCAATCTAAATGTAAAAACAAGATATTTATTGTATTTATAAATACTTGAAAGAAGTAAAGATAAACCAATTAAAATCAGAACCTTATTTATTCAGAAAACTACAAATGGATGCAGTAACATTCCGGATAATTACGTATAAGATTTAAAATACTAACTTAAAGAAATTGGTCAATTTGGCACTAGAAATTGTTACTACTTATATAACGTTTGCACGAGTCATCTATACGCCTAGCTTAACGCAAAAAATGATACTATTGAGCACTCATCAAGTGCGTTGACTTGTGTTGCACTTTATAACAAATAGAAAATAATAGAATCCGCAAAAAGCAAAAGAAATTCTAACGCAGATAACTCTGCGGATTGCAATAAAAATAGAAACAGTGGCGACGTCAAATCGGCCGGTAGTTACCGTTGCGGTAATTCTCCGGTCGCCGACTGAGCGCACCTGCTCAAAGCTTGCCCTAATGTAAATCTAGCATTATACTTTTTTTATTTCCATTTTTAAATTTAATGATGTAAAAAGTATAGATTCGTGATATGCACACAAAACAACCGAAAAAGTGTTCTGAATGCAGTGACAGCACACATTTATTTTGAATGAGCGTTCATTTACCTACAACTGTATTCTCTTTGGCGGTTCGTTTTTGAGGCACAGGTGGCGTATCTACCTTTATTTATACAGAATATCATTGACTAGGTCTACTTTTTTCCTTTAGTTCCATTTTTGATTTTGCTTATCTTTAGGGTTGTGTACATGTAGGCTTTGAACATTTTGTAGCACATTCTAAAGTTACTTTTGGTATACGTAAAGCTGATGTTAAGGCATGAAGCTCGACATAGTTCTAAGTGGGATAGCGTTTGCATTTGTCTTCGCTATTCTGTATTATAGTATTAAATTCGTGGGTTCGATTCCTATCAGAGATGGTTTACCAAACAATTCCGCTGGTGTTTTATTTTCTTTATTTTTTAAAGCACAGTTCATACCTCAACACTCACTACATAAAAAGTTCATTCTGATTTACTCTGATTGGCAAATCAAGCAGTATGGGTAACATAATACTTTTAAATAATAATCGAAATCAAAGATGGATTTGATATGGCACATTAGGACTCCATGTCCACCAGTGGCGTGCAATGCAAATAAGCAGTCTGGACAAGCCGGAAAATCGCCAACGAAGCGCAGCACTTATTTGCCTATTTTTCTCTACGGATTTGAAATCATTGGCGATCTGCTGTCAAAAATGTTTATTATTTATTGTTTTTGCGATTAGTGTCACTCACTTTGCATACCTTTTGCTTGCTTTGAAATAAAAGTGTTATGCACTTTTGTGTTTCGGGATGAGATTTACCGGGTATGAGAGACCTTAACATCTGTTGTCTCGGGTGACGGGCGCAGTGCGGCATTGATGGAGGATAATAACTGTCTATCAGTTGTTGGTCTCCTTCAATGCCGCTTTGTCATGGTTAGGCGTGTCACTTAACTTCACGTGAACGTCCTGACCGTCCTGTATACTTATTGAAAAAAAGCCCTTCTCATAATTTCTGTGCACGTCACAGATGTCCATCAGGTTCATTCGGTGGAGTTCACCCCTAAATGTTCCATGACTCGATAAGAATGAAATTAAAGCGATGTTCGTGTTTCTTCAAGGTTTGCCAGTACTATAAAACACCAACGATGCATGGTTAAGGCGTGTTCCTTAAATGCTGTCGGCTACAACGCAATGGTCACGGGTCGGCGATCGGCGGAAACGTCCATCTGGCGACTTCGCACCTGGCACTACACCTACATTACGCCTACCGTGTACAGTTAGTAAGATAATACCATTCAAACGGTCCTCGGTTACGACCTTCCGGTTTGCGGAGCGTATGGGCTGTGAACGGTTTGTTTTGGTGTTAGCATTAGACGTTTAACGTGTTAGTAAAAATTCCGAATTAAAGCCGTTTATGGTACCATTTTAGTTTAGCAAATAGATGTTGGTGTTAAACAATATATAATAAAATAACCGAATGACATCTTTTTATATACGCGGAACAAAAATGTAACCCAACCAAAAACAATCTAAGTACATATTGAAAATTTGTGGACTTTCTTTCTTCCTTCTTTCTTTAAAATTAAAACAACTTATACACATAAATTCATACAGTTAATGTAACTTAGTATAAGTTACCTACCTTAGTAACTTCATAGTTTTTGGTTCAAGAAGGTAATTAATAATTATATTAAATGCCCATACTTAATCCTTACGTCTTCTGGAATTCTGGCTTTGGTATATAGTGCAAGCTGTTTCCTTTCATTGGGCTAGATGATGTGTACATTTTTTGGAAAATCTAACGTCTTCTGTAGTTTGGACTTTTATTTTCATAGTACAAGTAGCGTGCACAGAGATTATGAGTAGGGTATGCAAAGTGAGTGACACTAATCGTAAAACGAATAAATAATTAACATTTTTGTCAAATTGAGTGCTGTTGGCTGTTGATGACTGCAGATCGCCTATGGTTTCAAAACTGTAGAGGAAAAATGGACTAACAGGTGGAAATCATTATATATTACCGATTTTCTGGGTTGTCTGGACACACAGGGTATGCACTGCTTATTTGCATATTATTATTTGCTGGACTGTACGCCACTGGGCTAGATGCTCTGTACATGTCTCTTGACTTTGTTGACTTGACTCCCCCCCCCCCTTGTGTGATGTTAATACATTAAAGCATTATATTATATACATCAAAACGGCAACATTCCGTAATGCAATCCCGGCAACCGGTAGCGGCTGGACGAAGCGAAAGTGTTGCGTAACGATGAGCGCACTCGCCATACACGGATCGTTATAAAACAACTTTTTTGCATCTGAATGAGCCGAGAAATGGGGGAACTGGGACAGACGGGGTACCAGTTTCTCGTACACGTAATGTTTAAGTGACGATCATATGTGTTAAGCGGTTTTTTGTATTTTTCGTTTGTGATTCGCGAAAATTATTGATAGTTTGTCACCACAGACATCCGAATATACAATTAGACTGGACAAGCCGCCAAGTTTATAGGCAGTCCCAGTGTCGCAATTTCTTTTCGGCTCTTACCTGTGAAAAGTTATTATATTTCTTGGTAAATTTTACTGATTCATTGCGATGATGGCATGTTACATTGCACAGGATGGCATTTTGGGAAAAAAGGTAATTTCTTTAATATTCGTGCGTCTTGACTCGTCTCACAGAGCGTAAACTGGCAGCCAGTGTATGCTCGTTGAGCTTACATTTGTCGCACTTAAAAACGCGGCTTGCCCCATCTCCTGTATTGGGAAATCTGTGTTTGTCACTCAGTACGCTGGGTAACTCATTATTTATTGACTGCTAGGGAAATCTGCCTCTGTGGAATTTTTTTAGGATAGACCTTGGTTCAAAGTACATAGTTTTTATGAAGAAATTTTTGTAAAGCATATTTTGGATCTAATCTTTATTCTTTACATTCAAAACTTAATCACCAACCACCAACGAAGCTCAACTGTCCAAGCAAATCCTCCTCAATCAACATGACAAGATTAATATTTTCCGTACATTTCACTAATATAATAAAGACGTGATACTTAAAATGCGTAAAATTCATAATCTAAATTTCAACAAAATTTTCGTTTGCATAACCGTTTTTCTAATTGAAGGAGAGAAGCTAATCAATAAGCAATTTCTTTTTACATCACTTAAGATATACTTAAAAGCTTTTTAAAATTAATTGTACAACGAGATCAGTCGTGGGCGATACGGAAACTTACACTGTCTGCTGACCTTCGCGTAATGTCAACAACATGAGCATATTAAGGTCTCATGAATAAAGTACCCAATTAATCCTTGGGCGATTCGACAGACTCGCTTGAATCGCCTACAATGTGATAAAATAATTATTTATTTAATTATTTATTTTTAAGTGTTTAGGGTGTAATATATTTTAGTTACCGAATAATGTAATGTAATAGTTAATATTTAAAATATAATATCTTTGATTGTTTTATCTATCAATATATGTGATAAAGATTCTTGGTCGCTGACGCCTGCACTATAGAATAAGTATTACTTATATTCGTTTTAATTAATTACATTCAAATTCCTATAAAGATATTTTATTGTTTTTATAGTTAACAAAAACATAAGTCAATCGTGTTTTTGAAAAAGACTAATAAATAAATGTCGGAAAATTAACGTACCGACGGTAAATAACCTTGAGTTTCGATTAATTCACGGGGATTAATCGAAGTTCAAAGTTATGTACAATACTGGTTTATTTTAAGGCTGTTTACTATCTCTCTTTCTTCAACCTATCAAAGTCCACTACTGGACATAGCTCTCCCCCTTTGCGCCAGATATCCCGGTCCTCCGCTTTTCTCATCCAGCCTCCACTAACAACCTTTCACAAGTCGTCAGTCCATCGTGCGTTCTGGAGCGCGTCCTACGCTACTCTTATAAGACGCGGTCTCCACTCCACGGTCTAATATGTTGAAAAGTATATAATTACATGGCATCTTCTCTGGTCGAGTCAACAGTTCAGGTACACCCTTCGCAAAACCTGGCCACAGCTATAGCGATATCCGCCGCTAGCTTCAAGTCCTGCATAAAGCACACAGATGGACTCAATTTATTTTTTGTCTATAGGCATACATTGACCGCTATTTTCCTAATGGTAAGTCATAAATGATAATGCGGCCATGATGGATCATGCCTGCCTAGAAACAGCCTATTCACTCTTCCCTTGAAGACGGTCAGATTGTAATGATCGGGGAACACATAATGAGGCAAAGAGTTCCATTCCTTTGTGGAACTTTAATAACTTTAATATCCAAAAAACATAAAACTAGTCAGTCCGATTGTTTGACTGCTCATCGCAGACCATTCCATATGGAGATCGGGGGTATCTGCCGTAGAATGGGAGAGATAAATGTCCAGCAGTGGACTGCTGCAGTTTGATGAGAGTCGGCACTGTGTTGCTTTCCTCCTAAACATATCCTAAGTAACTTTACCCTGCAACGCCATAAGCCTAAGTTAAAGTCCTACAGGACGCATTTAGGCTTGATGCATTTTTTTAAGCTGAGAGCCATATTTACTTTGACGACCCATATGGTGTAACGGTTGGGACGTCGGTCGGCGACTACACCAAGGGTTCGATCCCATGCAGTACAAACATTCTGGGTGTTCTATATGTATAATATCTAATTATTTACAAAAAGAAGTATATAAGCATTATTATCACTTATTAGTACCAGCGATACAAGCTTCACGCTAAACTTGGGGCTAGATGGTGTTATGTGAATGACGGATATTTATTATATTATATTTGACGACCCATTTGGGGGTTGCGGTTGAGAGGTCGGCCGCAATACCAAGGGTTCCGGGTTCGATCCCCTGACAGTACAAACATTGTGTGCATGAACATGTCTGTTTGTAATGGTCTGGGTGTTTTCTATGTATAATATGTATGTATTTACAAAAAAAATATAAGTATGTTATCTGTTGTTTAGTACCCATAATACAGGCTTCACGCTTAACTTGGGGCTAGATGGTGTTATGTGGATATCAGTGCATATTTATTATTTAATATGCGCTCGCGAAATGAAGGCCATTTGCTGCCAACAGGGAAAAGTCTATACAAAATACTTTAATATTTTTTGTTTATTTTGCGATTGTTACGGCATACATTTTTCATAGTAATGACATCTGGGACCACGAGTAATGTAATTCTACGAAACGCCAAGTTCAGGGCCACTACGATTCGAATTTTTTCGGCTCATGTTTTGTTGTTTTATCGTTTCAAATATCTACTCATTACATCTGTTTATTTATTTAAAACAATTCCACTTAATACGGGGAGCAATTTCAATAATTTTCCCCTTTTAATTACGGTGAGATGATCCTAATGGGTTTGGATTCTCGACGTCGTAATTTATGGGGCAAAAAGTTCCCAAAGAAACATTGAACTAACTAAGGACAGACGTAGGTAATAAACAGTATAAGTTATGACATTCTGTACTTTAAGAATTTACGGTGAAGATTAAATATTTTCAACAAAAAAAATATAGTTTCGTATTTAGCGTAGAAACTAAGGAAATAGGCGTCTCTACGACGATGTACAATGACTGAAATTTATAATTTTGTAAGTGATATATATACCAATACAAACAGAAATATCTATGTGTATAATGTTTGTATTTTACGAGGATCGAACGTGGAGTCTTTTATATATCACTATAAGTTAGTTGTCAAATTTGCAACTATTTATCAGAGATTGGCAGGTCTGTGGTCAGAGAATCGCATAGTGGAAGATTGTTGGTTCGAATCTCTTAAGTTTTTATTTACCACAGAGATATAGTATAGTAGTATAGGAAGTAAGGCCCCTTTAGTCTGCCCCGAAGACTTGTGCAACCTATGACCAGCAGTGGTTTACCATAAGTTTGGGTGTGAGAGAGAGGAAGATTTTGATCGGGAATGGAATAAAAAATATTAACCCATTGAACGCCGATAATCCAGACACAATAGAAATGCTTTTGTGTCTGGCGCCTTAAAGGCGTCATTGGCGGTCAAAGGGTTAAAAAGACAAGCATCTAAGCAGTTAACGAATTGCATTTTTTATCACAAAACTGTATCTAACAGTACAATTACAATAATTAACAGATTGCGGTAAAGTTACTGTTAACCGAGAGTAAAAGTGACTCGGTAACATTTCTTTTAACTAGGTTAATGAACAGATAGCTACTAAAACGTAAATTACCCAAGCCGAAAACAGACATAAACTGACTTATTTCTATATTCACTGCCGCCGTGGTTTAGTTTCCATAAGACGTGGTTTAGTTTCCATAAGGCTTAGATTGTTACGTGACCTGGAGATCGTGGGTTCGAACCCCACGGGAAAATGTCGCTTTGTGCGATTGCTCCCAGTTTTTCAGCCTACGTTTCCAATGTAGAAGCGGAAAAGAATTAATTATTTACATCACAATTAGAACCCTTAAAAATAACAGTATATCTCCACTATTTAATGGATGTTATTATACATATAAACCTTCCTATTGAATCCATTAAAAATCGTATCAAAATCCGTTGCGTAGTCATAAACATTTAAGCGCACATAGGGTTATAGGGACATAGGGACAGAAAATGCGACTTTGTTTTATACTACGTCGTCTTTGCAATTTTTTCCAGTTTTCACATTGCAGCTGAATCACCTGATTGTACGAAAAGAATGATGATTCCTTACTTCGAAGGGCACGTTAAGCTGTCAGCTACAATCATAGGTCGGTAGTACATCTCAGCTTGGAGTCCTTCTGCTGTAACTTATTTATTTCAATATTATAATAAATTCAAAACAATTACGTGAGCATTAGTCCAGTTGTGGACTACATGACCGCAGCAGCGTGCACATAGATTATGAGTAGGGTATGCAAAGTGAGTGACACTAATCGCAATAACAATAAATAATTTATTTCTTCAAAAAAGAACACATATATTTTTGACAAATTGAGTGCTATTGATGACAGCAGATCGCCTATGGTTTCAAATCTATAGAGGACAATGAGCGAATCAGTGGGAATCGTTAATATGTTGGCGAGTGGCCGGAGTCTGGACGCACGGGGTATGCACTGCTTATTTGCATATATTGAGTACACGATTGGCGACTGTTCATAAGAACTTTTTTAGATAACTATGACAGATCTTCATGTAAACACTGTCAACTTAGAGCTTATTTCGAGTACGAAGGTTACGTAATTACTTTGATTGTTAGGTAGGCAAAATACCTAGTAACCGACTGCTTCTAACAAGTGTTCTTGAAATCCATGGTGGAGGTCAAACTTATTATTGATGACCTTGATAGCAAAGTAGGAAATAACTCGCTATGTAAATATAATAATAAATAAAGATAATAAGTAAACCAACAGAGAAATTAACTCGTAATAGGGATACGATTGAGGTATTCAAATAAGTTACGGCGATTGTCACTCAGAAAGGGAAAACTGATAAAAAGGACTTCGGTTCGGATCAGTTTCGGCGCAACTCCCACGCTTCATACTCTATAATAGGAAGGCCAACTCAGGCCAAAGGAAGGTGGTCAGGTGAACCTGCTGCTCTGTAAAGAAACTATAAAGAATAATATATTATTCCTTAGTTCAAACCTCAAGCGAATTTGCGACAACACGCAGAAGCAATTTTGGAGGGCTTTTAATTAGTGATCAAATCATGTAATATGGGTCAAAATTAACTTCAACAATATTTGTAAGGAACCGTTAGCAAATAAAATGTAACCTCCAAAGGTCACCGTATGGCATTTTAAGGCATGCTATTAAAACCATATCTCACATATCTAGGTCAGGGTAATTAAGGTGGTGGTTAATAAGTATCATTAGGATAGCAATGTACAAAGTAAGTGATATTGCATTTTCAACCTTATTTTTATGGGCTTAACTTCAAGTTCACACGGGATTAGGAACGGTTAAAATGTGATACTCTTAATGATGTCAAAGTATCAAGTGCTTAGTGTAAACGTGATTATATTTTAAAATTCGAATAACGGTCGCACCTATATACACAGCATAAGTGTGTGTGCAGCACACACCCACACTTACAAGGTGCTTGAATGTTTTACTTTTTCTTCTTTCGTTTAATTTTTTTTTATTCCTTTCAGTTACTTTATTTCATATTTAATTCCTCCTGTTATATTTAATTATTAATAAAGGTGTTTGATTACTTTATAGAATTGGAACAAGGTTGAAATTAATATAAGTTTGTGCGTAAAAAGCGCAATAATTTGAAAACTAAAAACTGCTTACAAAATAACGGTTGTTTGCAAAAGTTGAAGTCGCAACATAAAAGTAGCCCAATAAGGCTTGAGGTCATACCGTACCTTATAAGACGCTTAAGCCTTATGACATCATAACCAATCATAAGAATGACATGGACGTAGGATGTAAATAATTGAGATACATGTAATAGCTATTTCCGTCACGTGATACTTTAAAGTTGAAGTGGCAGTGGGCTGGTCACGTGTGCCGCAGAACCGATGGCCGTTGGAGTTCTGTTTTGGAGTGAAGACCGCGTCTTAGCAAGCGTAGCGTAGGACGCCCTCTGGCCCGATGGACCGACGACTTGCGAAAGGTCGCTGGTGGAGGCTGGATGTGAAAAGCGGAGGACCGGGATATCTGACGCAAAATGGGGGAGACCTATGTCCAGCAGTGGACTGCGATAGGTCGAATAGGATACTTTACATGCCAGTGAGTTGCCAGCTTTTTTTACAAGCAATAAAGTATATTCAGGACAATTACTAAGTGGAAGACATCTGTTGTCTGTTGGAGGATAATAACTGTCTGTCAGTTGTTGGTCTCCTTTAATGCCCGCTCTGTCATGGTCTGGCGTATCACTTACCATCAGGTGAGCGTCCAGACCGTCCTGTACACTTATAACATAAAAAACAGGTCTGTGAAGAATATTTAAAAGAAAGAAATTAATATTTATTTAGCACACATGTGCATATAACATACAAAAACAAAAAAAAATAAGTACCAAATAGGACTCACTCAGCATTTGTCCTGGTACACTACGCATACCAGGACGCTGTTTTTCAGTGAAGCCCTAGTGGGAAAGCTAAAACTAACAACAGTATAATATAAAGTAAAAAACAGTATGACGGAAAAATCAAGAATTCCGGTATCCTAAAAAAACTGTTAGTCTCATTATTTTTAGCAATGAGATATCCACTGCTAAAATATCTTTTGTGGAGACATTGATTCTATTCTAAACAAACAAAAAAGTTATCACAAATATCTTTAACATGAAACAAAAGAGGTGTATTTATTGCAAAACAAACGCACTTAGCAGGATCTGAATTCCAATCAAATGGTTCGTAACTAGAGACTTAGGCCCGTTTTCTGGGACGAGACCTTTATCTTTACTGAAATTATGTTAGAAAGTGATAGCGCTATATAGTATAAATAGCAGCATCCTTTACTAACCTTATTTAAGTAAAGATCAACGTTAAGTCTCGTTCTAAAATACCTTAATCGACTAAAACCATGTTGAACCGAATCAAAGGTAATCATTTTTCAAATAAGCAACGTAATTGCCCATTACCCAACAACCTGTTATAAATTATTAACAAAACACATGATTAATATGTGTGAAGTGAAAGAACGGTTTTCCCATAGGTTTAACCAATTCTCAACCATGCATGATGTTGTGCAAACTAAGCTTGAGCAAAAGTACCATTTTCTTCTATTTTTTCTTGCAAAAAAAATGCATACCAAATAGAAGGAATCTATACCAAAATAGTTAAAATATATTAAAGCAAAATATATGAATAGAAAATTTCTTATAACCTTTTTTAGTTCGCATAAAATTTTGAATATAATTGATTATTCCATATTGCTGTGCCCATAAAAATCATGTTAATAATAATAATAATTTATATATATTTATTTCAGACAAAGTCCATATATTCGAACGTGCTTATATATCTCTATATAAATCCAAGTCACGTCAAATGTAATGCTTAATAAATAAAAAGTAATAACATAAAAAAATCTTAATAAAAAAACCTTATTCCGACACAAAGTAAAACGTATTTTGATTTCATTAAACATATTTTTGCGATAGGTAGGCACTACTATAACTCTATATAAGAGGAAAAAATATTTATAATTTTAAGGTCTTCACAGTTCATTATTTTTCGGAGTATTTATGCAGGGTAAAAATCTACAAACTTAATAGTTCAAAATAAACAGCGTAAATAAAATTAAAAAATATTCCCTAATTTAAGTATCAGCTACCAAGTCACGAGTTTCGTGTGTTTACGAATGCTGTTCGTCCTACGTTGTTTTCATGTGATAATAAAGGAAACAGTAAATGCCAGAAATAATAATTTAACGCTCATCGCCCACGTAATATAACCTGAATTACGCTACTGACCAAAACATGGCTCGGGTGTCGAACCCACTACCAGTGTCGGGATTAATTCTTAATTTACAGAGGTTCTTCGTTTTATTTAATCAATTAACATTCATCACCATCAGCTTATTATTCGTCCCCAACGAGGGGCACGAGCCTACCCGTATAGGGTGATTAGGCCTTAGTCATCCACGCGGGCCCAGTGCGAGTTGGACGACTTCACGCACAACCTTTGAATCTCTTCGCAGGCGTGCGCAGATTTCCTCAAAATGTTTTCCTTTACCGTAAGAGCGTCGAATAACGTACGTATATTTTCGAAAATTCGAAAACACATTACGTACGTGGCGGGATTAGAACCTCAGCCCTCCCGAATGGAGGGCGACAGTCCACACCATTAAGCCACTGACGCTCTCATTATTTACTATCAAAAATAAGACTACATTTTTATAGAAAATGTCATTAAAAATTAATTAGGTGCGATGAGTTATTATCAAAATTCAAACCCTACCCTACGGGGACTTAAAGGGTGACGTGGTAGAGAATGTTGAAAGTATATTGCATGGAATTATGAGATATTGTACTCTTCGTTAATTTTCTAACAAATATTTTCTTTTCAGGTAATTGATGAGTGAAAACTGCTAGTAGGTTCCCCTCCTTTCGGGAATCAACCCAACCTTGTACCACCCTGGTAAACAACCATTTAGACTGGTTAAGAAACGTGGCCTGGGCCTGAGTGGCGAGTAGAGTCTGATATCCCTTTAGACGCCAAGGTAAGCTAAGTGCAGCTTTTATTATGGTGATGAACTGTTTATAATTAAGACTGTCTTTTCCCCGCGGTATTACTCGCGTTATAAGATTATATTCTCCCGCAGAAAACATAACCTAATCACGGGGCCGACGCGCGGTAAAACAATGCTTTATTTTTCTATAATAAAAGTATTGTCTGAAATAAAAGTAGCCTTATTTATCCTTATAACATCAGCTACCTGCCAAAAAAAGACCCGTCCAAGTCCATCCAGCCGTTCCAGAGATTCATTATCATCTCAGCAATATTCCCGGTTACTTCCGGAGCTTGCGCCCCGAAGCCTTGGGTCTGCTTTCCGACACTTTCTCTTCCACTTTGCACGATCTTTAGCATCCATAACTGATACACCATTAGCAGCCGTTTCAGATATTACCCGAAACAAACAAACATACAGAAAGACAGTTTTTTTTAATTGATATTTTGGCATATGTACTCGTACCGTAGGTATAAATTAATATGCATGAAGAAAAAAAATGTTATTTCAAATTAAAAACTGACACTCCAATTTTATTTATATGAAATAAATAGATATGTAAAAGATAAGTTTCATTATCGCTATCGAATTATAACGGCCCACAGCAGTGCCTACTGAACCATAGTAGAGGGTTTTGCCAAAATCTCCTTCTAGTATTAGCTGGCGGTATTATAGTACCGAGAGCGTCGGTGGCTCAATGGTGTGGACTGTCGCCTTTCTACCGGGAGGGCTGAGGTTCAAATCCCGAGACATACCAATGTGTTTTCGAATTTTCGAAAATATATGTACGTTATCTGACGCTCTTACGGTGAAGGAAAACATCGTGAGGAAACCTTCATGCACGCCTGCGAAGAGATTTGAAGGTTGTGTGTGAAGTCGTCCAATCCGCACTGGGCCCGCGTGGACGACTAAGGCCTAATCACCCTATACGGGTAGGCTCGTGCCCCTCGGTGGGGACGTTTAATGAGCTGATGATGAGATTATAGTACCTAGGCCAATGATGTAAAAATGTATAGATTTGTGATATGCTCACAAAACAATCGAAAAAAGTGTTTCGAATGTCAGTGACAGCACACTTACACATATTTCGAATGAGCGTACATTTACCTAAACAAAAGAGAACAAACTGTAGGTACTCTCTTCAGCGCGGTTCGTTTTTGAGGCACGGGTGGCGTATCTACCTTTATATATACAGAATATCATTGACCAAGACAAGAACTTCCCTAAGACTATGGTCGGATGATGAAGATAATGAAGATTTTTAGTAGTGTATCTACAGCTATAAATACACCTTTTGGCAATAAACATAAGGTTTTAGACAAATGACTTAACCGTAAATCTAGAATGGATATCGAACCCACGTCTTCAGGCTTATAAGGGGACTACAAAACGTGCAATCAAGCAATCTTTTTATACTTGTGCAATGTTTGTATTAAATAAATAAAAAATACGTTCCAAACATCATGTTTTCGATTCCACGAGCTATTAAAACTTTAATTGCCGTAAACAAAGAATAAAGATTTCATCGTCACGAATAACCGAAAAATACCAAAATTAATGTTTACTAAAATAACTGGCGAGTCAACAAACGATGTTCTCAAGGTCATATAATTGCGTTCCGATTTTAGCTTGAACCTTTGTGTTTGCGTTTTTCCTTATATTACCATTTCAAAGGCAATGAACCATAAAAATACAAACTTACCAACAGATAGCCAAGTTAAGGTCCTAACAAATAAAAATAAACCGATGGGCATGAGCCTACCGTATAGGGTGTATAGGCCATTAGTCGTCCACGCGGGCCGATTGCGTATTGGCCGACGTCACGCACAATCTTCGAATCTCTTCGCAGGCGTGAAGGTTTCCTCACGATGTTTTCCTTCACCGTAAGAGCGTCGGCTAACGTACATATAATTTGATTTGATTAAGATTTAATATTTCGATGCCTCCTACGTATATCTTATGTCTAAAATGCCAATTTCGCAGGAGAGGCATTTTAAAGTAATTTCTGATGGTTAAATACGTGTCAATTTTTTTTTTATTTTAAGTAATATCCAAATTTATGTTGGCGGATA